>MOOZ01000781.1:1538-11936 GCA_002930495.1 Cecropterus lyciades
AATATATATATATATATAATATAAAATATAAATATATATATATAAACTATATATATATATATATATAATAACATGCTATGTTTGTTTGTTTATTTTTTTCTCATGTAGTAGCACATGAAACCGCGGTGCACAACTAGTTTATTCTATTTCCATAGTTTAAAAGGAAACATAAAAACACTTATTGTAAAGTTCTACTTTCTAACAATGTTATCACTAATGAATGATTTACTTCAATTTTTACCCGACTGCGTCAGAAGGAGGGCAATGATTTCGACCGTATTTATGGATGTATGTATGTCTGTTCGTATGTATATCAATTTCTTTGGCACGCGCTAAAGCCTATATGGCTTGACGGATTATGACGTATGACGTATCATTATAATCGTCTTAGTTTAAAAAGTGACGTGATAAGATGAGACGTGATGAGTGAAGTGATAATTTTTAAAAAGTGCGCCTGAAAATAGAGGAAAACGAGGGGAGGAGGGATGATTTTTTTTACTATTACGACAATATGGGTATCAAATGAAAGCTAGTAAATAGACCAATCTAAAATAAATATGTCGGAGACGGATACAAGATTGAACGGTAAATGAAGCGCGGCACGAGTTCTGACAGATGGCAGCACCGTCGCAATGACGTCAATTGTTAATCATTTTCTTTGCTCGCTGTGGTTTATATTGTACTAAATTGTTAACGTAATGAAAGTAGCTATAGAGTATTTTCTGTATCTCTTTACTCGACTTCCCACGTAAACGCCCACATAATGTCCGAAGAGGGACCTAATAATTATGACGATCCGACATATATATTATAGTACTTTTACTTGACTATCTTGACAAAAACTCATATAAGTGTTCAATTAAATATATATCATTATGAACAAAAATCTTAAGCAGTCGGGTTTTTTGTTTTAATGTTTTAACGATGTTACTAATATTCATACACATTTGTTGTATAATTATATGGTGGTACAACCCTTCGTGTCCCGACTTCGGAAGCACCACCGCCACACCTATTTCTGCCTAATAAAAGCAGTGTTAAGCGCTGCTGTGTTTTAGTCTGAAGGGTGTGGTAAGGGAAACATATTTATTCGATATATGATTTTAGACTAATATTATCACGGAATTAATACATTTTAATATGTAACGAGTACTTACGATATGCGATTTTTGAATTTCTTTTTACGGATATTTTGACCTAGTTACATGGATCGTGGTCACGGCGAAACTGCGGTGGCGAGGAGAAACCGTTATCTAGTCTAAACAAAACTAGTCTAGTACTAAAAAAGAAAAACAAACCGTCTTGTTCATTTTTCTTTTTTAGATTCCATATCACGACACACAACACTGTGTCCTTACGCATCGAACTTTGCATTATTTGTGATTTACATAAAAATATACTTATTCCAGGCGTTCCAACTTAGTCCTCAGGAATAGCAACGTATTTGTGGCCAACTTCAGGTTAGACTAATCTTATGTGGGCTTGATTACAGACATACATGACGGGAGTGGCCACTTACCACTCGGTGGACTGCATACTCATTTGCTACTTCAATATTGTAAAAAAAGTAATGTCTTAAGCACAAAAAGGCACTTATACAAATTATCTTCATAGCTTCGAAAAATGATTTCCTTTTTAACCCCCGACGCAAAAAGAGGGATGTTGTAAGTTTGACTGCTATGTCTGTCTGTCCATCTGTCTGTGGACATGTAGCTCCTAAACGGATGAACCGATTTTTATGCTGTTTTTTTATTCGACAGCAGGTTTTCGGGTGCTGGTTCTTACACATGTTTTATTAAAGTCGGCTCAGTCAGTTATTAAATATAGTTGGCGACAATGGTGATGAAAAATCGAATATTTTTAAATATTTACAATTGGGGTATCAAATAAAAGGGCATTACAAATAACTTACACCTAGACATGTTTTATCAGAATCGGCTTAGCCATTTCTTAGATATAGGGGGTTTAAGTGAGGACGAAAAATTCAATGTTGTCATATACCCAAGTGGGGTATCAAATGAAAGAGAATGACGACTATGTTACAATAAAATGTTTGTAACATAAACGTCAAAAAAATTGTACTTCAATGTCGCGGCGGGGTACCGCTAAGTTTAGAGACTAGATACCTACCTACCTAGCTAAAATAAAATAAGGAGACTAGATAATCGTCACGTTCACAGGCTTGACAATTTAAATGTAGTAAATAAATAGATAATAGACTCTTTAGTCAATCGAATAAAGGGTCTGACTAAGTTAAGCGGTACCCTTCGCCGCGACGTTGTAGTACAATTTTAAGGACCAAATGTTATATTTCTATAATTAAAATATAGGTGTAACTCGCTCGAATTTGATGGCTCATCTATAAGTTTTATTTTTTACTGTTTTTTAAATGGTTGCCTTCTTATTTTTATAGTGCTGGTTTTTTTTTTTTTAATTTAATTTTATGTTAAGTAGCAAGTGTGAGTATGAGTTTTTCATGTTTCCTAAAAACAATAATTTTATACGTTGTTGCCCATACATTGTAATGTTCATTCCACGTCTTTGATTTGTTTTCGCCATACCTTGCAATATAAAGTATATTGCAATAATGGAAAACATAAACAATAATTGTTTTGAGGATACATAATAAACTTATACTAAAGGAACTGCAATCCATAGTTAGCCAGCTCCATTTAAAGCTTAATTATATTTCATGATTTCAACGTTCAATATCTAAAATTTATCTTTATATTTCAATTATGCAACTCCATTTTAGGAAAGTATACTGAAATTTGTTACATGTAAAGTGTTGTATTGCACGTATTCGATTGCCGTCTCAGTCGTATGGTGTAAGTCATAAGCTTACCTTACCTTAAACTTATTGTTAATTTGCTTACAGATAAACAGTAAGTATTTAATGTAAAGTTTTTTGGATATTTCTCGTTTTATTTTTAAAAACCTATTATTGTCATTTTACTCATTAGGTAAAGTACTTTCGATATCAGTTAAAGTTTTTTGATATGTATAATAGTTAAGGAATAATCGCACTTAACGATTATACCTGGTATATAAAAGTATAAAGATAATTACTTCGTCACTCACCAATAGAGTAGTTATCGGAAAGTCTATACTACTAAAGCTAGAATAATGATATTTGGATAATGGATTCATTGTATGATATAGATAAATAATAAATTTAATTAAATCATTTGAAAATATATCATTATAATAAATCATTTATAAAAAAATCACGATTAAACGAAAATTACAAATTTAAGTCGCTGTTAAACATAACGCCTAGGTATACCCAGGCTTAAGTGATAAGATATATCTTATCACTTAAGCCGCGCTCTGGAGGAACATGTAGTGACACCTCGGGGAGCGAGTGAGTACCGCTTTCGTCGGGACGTGTGATGATGTTCTGAGTAATGGAAACCGATTTGATTCCATTTTAGTTTAAATAAAATAATATATTCATACAGAAGTCTTACGCCAAAGGTTGTCAGTTAAATATGGAAATGAGGTGACCATCAAATCGCAGTTCTCAGAAATAACAACATATATGTGATCGGCTTCAAGAACTGTTCTAAATAGACTTAGTTTCACATGGTAGATATAGTGTAGCTAAAATAAATAATTAGTAAAGTATATCTCTTTAATGTGTTTCTATTAAATAATTTATTTAAATTTTTAATTTCGTTAAAAATAATTTTTTGTCGCATTATTTTTATGTTTCTATTAAAAGATTGCGAACACTTGTTACTCTCTAAAAAATATTTCTGATTAGGTAGATTGTCCTATATCAAACAATTGATTGAAAAAACTCCATAACATGTTGCTTTTTTACGGCTTAAATAAAAATCTGTTCAAACATTTTTTTTTAATCAAAAATAGTACAGAAATTTTTAGCAAAATTTTTAGAATGCATATCGAAATAAAGTAGTGCTAATTTAATTAACAAACGAGATTGAAATCTCAAATATTCCAATATTGAACATTGAAATAATTGCTGAAACAAATGCTAAAAGTGAAATTTGAAGTCGGACAAAAACGGAATGTTTTTGTAATAATTTACTATTTAGCGCTATTTAGGTGTTTGCTTCGACATGGTAACATAAAAGAGTTATATGATATACACATATTTTTATAAAGGAATATAGTAAATATACCATTACAAAGATATACTTTCATTTAGTAATATTAAGTTATTATTGCAATACTAAAAAGTTGTCGCTTCCCTAATCTTTATTCCTATTTATTTTTAAATTATATCATGTCACTTTGTGTCCATACCCTTATCCTTTTTCATCTGTCGCATGGATGTCGCTGTTTTCGACTATTGAAACTTACTTCAAGTTTTTTCATCCGTCGTATAGATGGCGCTGTTTACAACAATTGAAACTTATTTCAATTTCATTTTATTGCGCCTGTTTAGACAATCGTACCTAAGGAGTAAACTTCAGTCGTGCTGACACATACTTTTTTTGCCTATAATCACTGCACATCTGTATCGGTATCTGTATTAGTGACCGCAGTGGGTGTTGATGTTACACTGGACGACGGTGCTGCCCATTATAGACCAGACATATATATATTTATAGTATTTTTTAATTTATAATATAACTATTATATATATTTTATAATATGGAAGTATGCAGTCCACCTGGTGGTAAGTGGTAGTCCAAGGTAGTGGACCTTGGACTATAATGATTCCAAAATAAAATCAGAGTCATACCTGAAGTTGGTCACAGTTGCGTTACTACTCTACCTACCACCACTGACTGAGGTGAAACGGCTTCGTTAAGTATGTATCTCACCACACCCTTTAGACCAGAACACAGCAGCGTTTGACTCTGTTGTTATTAGACAGATATAGCTATGGGTGTAATGCCTCCGGAGTCAAACCACAAAGGGTACCTTAACCCCGACTTAAACGTCACGTAAATAAAATATCTCCACATTTCAACATTAGGTCGCAATACAATGCTGCCATCCAGCCACGATTATGACAGACAGTTGACATTTCGTGCGAGTAAATTATTTATGTTGACGTCACCGCTGACAGATTTTAAGCTTAACACGAGGTGAAGTTTATAAGGCTTTAATTCGCCGACATAAATGTACACTTTAATTTTATACGGTGATATCTTTATTTTATGTTTTACGCTTATTATTGCGTTTTTCGGTATCACAACTTACAGGCAATGGAGATATTGTCTGTATACGAGTTAATTTATACTTACGAAAACTTAATTAATAAGTTTTCGTTGTGAAATTAAACATTGTGAAGAAACCTAGGAGGACGCTGTAAAAATTACATCTTCTAACATTATGCATTAAATATGCTAGTATGATAATATTAGTGGATAATTTTAGTAGATAAATCGATGAATCGAATAATTAGGCTCTGATGATATACTTAGACATCTATACTAATATTATAAAGCTGAAGAGTTTGTTTGTTTGTTTGAATGCGCTAATCTCAGGAACTACTGGTCCGATTTGAAAAATCCTTTGGGTGTTAGATAGCCCATTTATCGAGGTAGGCTATAGGCTACATATCATCACGCTAAGACCAACAGGAGCGGAGCACCAATGAATGTTTCAAAATCGAATTTTTTTTCTAATGAGATATAAAATTTCGGTTAATGTATGTCACGTTACATTTCTTTTAAACGCGGGTGAAACCGCGAGCTCAGCTAGTTACTAATATATGCCAAAAATAGGCTTGAACTATTCAATGATAGGATACCATACCATGTTGTACTTATATCAAACCTGCTTAATTTATACTATTAAAGAAAAATATAACTTTATTTTAAAATACTATATTATATTGTAAAATATAATATAATTTATATTTTTTTGATTTTCTCACAACTGTATTCAGTTATTGTGCATTTATTAAATTGCATGCTGTGACCACCTGTGAGTGGAATTATGTGTACACGCCTTTGTTACTTAGAACATAACCATATAATTATCATATTTAACACGTAATTCTGTTGGTAGTCCTAACTTAAATAAATAAATATATTTTTTTACTCGAATCTGATATTGTTTATTCTTCTTACTCAAATACTTTACTATTTTCATAAAGTGCGCTATCTTAAAGTGTATATTTTCATAGCTTACAATACCAATTAATAATATCTTTATGTTAACAAACTTTGGAATAACGTTTACGAATATGAAATATATATTTGCACATCATTTCAGATTTTCACTCGAATTCACACCGAAGGTATTCATATAGGAGAACAATTATTATGTTCGTTCTATCAGCATTTGAACGTCAAATACTACACACGTTATTTTTATTACAATTTTCTACAATTGTTATTATAATCCCAAACTGATTACCGTCAACCCATTAGTGTCCCACTGCTGGGCACGGGTCTTCTCTCAGATTGAGAGAGTTTCAGGCCGTAGTCCACCGCGCTGGCCAAGTGCGAATTGGTAGACTTCACACAACTTTGAGAACTTTTTTAAAGAACTCTCTGGTGTGTAGGTTTCCTCACGATGTTTTCCTTCACCGTAAAGCAGTGATAATTAACTTCTAATACGCACATAATTTTAGAAAAATCATTGGTGCGTGCCTGGGATTGGACCCTCTAACCCTCGATTAAGAAGCCGAGTTTCGACCATTTGGCCATCGCTTCACATAATGCATAAAACAATATTTACAATTACCTAAAATATATTTGGACGACGGTTCCCCAGGAGGTGATACAGAAACAGCGTTTACAGATTTTCAAGATGTTTTGGATAAATTTAATAATATCGGTTTGAAAGTAAATTTTTCAAAACGTGAACTTTATATTTCGGATTCTAAAACATTAAACGAGAAAATTAATATAATTGAAATATTTAAAAGTATGGCACCTAATATCAGAGTTTTAGATAAATGTTCCTTACACCTGCTAGGCTTGCCTATATACCCTGAGTCAATACCAAATTTTATTGATAATCTTATTCAGAATTATAATGAAAATTCAGACCGTTTACTAAAAATTAATTCACATATGGCTCTTTCTATTATTCTCTTTTGTTTATTTGTACCTAAATTTAAGTATTTAATGAGAAATTTAAAGTACAAAGTACTTCTTAAATTAGACGACACAATAAAAAAAACAATATCTTCGGTTTTTAATTGCCATTTGCATGAACCCGCTTGGACCCAGGCCTCACTACCTGTTATACATGGAGGCCTGGGAATACGTAAAATTTCTAGTGTTGCTCTACCAGCATTTTTGTCTTCAGTCCATAAAACACAAAATTTAACTTTTCATATAATGTCGAATATTTCTGAGGAACAAAAGGTTATTTTTATGGACAAAGCTAAAGATGCATGGTTACGAGCTGGATCAAATTTATAATTACCCGTAGATCTGAATTCGCAAAAACTTTGGGACGAACTCCTCTGTATACTTGTGCGAAATCAGCTCTTTGATTCTGCACATAACATTGCAGAGAGGGTTCCTCTCCTTGTTGTAGCAGAGCGGGAATCGGACTTTTGGTTACAGGCTTATCCTTCGCCAAAACCGGTACACTTTTAGACAATTTGACTTTGTCTATTTGTATCCGTTTGCGTCTGGGGCTGAAGACTGTTGAGCACCATCGCTGTCTTTGCAGCGCGGACGTCGACATCTTAGTACACCATGGTCTCTCCTGTCAGCAGAGTGCTGGTCGCTTATCGCGTCATGCCTCTATCAATAACGTCATTCGTCGGGCTCTTGTCACCGCTAACGTGCCGGCTTGTTTAGAGCCGAATGGTCTCGCACGTGACGATGGCAAGCAACCCGACGGGATGTCATTGATTCCCTGGAGGAAAGGTAAGATGCTAGTGTGGGATACAACTTGTGTCGACACACTGACGGACCTAATGCTTGGCAGCCTTTTAAATTACTACCAAGTCGTTTGGTCGACGTTTCGGGTGATCCGAGAGCTGGCACACATTTCGCTCAACGACTTGGTATAACCATTCGAAGAAGTCATTACCTCTGCCAGCATCTTGGGAACCAGAGACAGCGACACGGATAATTTTTTATGGTAGTGTTTTTATTTATATGTTTCTGTTTTCCTTTTTTGTATATATGTACAATTTGTAAATAATTTATATTCTATTATATATTTTGGGTAATTGTAAATATTGTTATAAATACAATATTTAACAAAGTATTTGATAAGTATTGTATTTATTAAACAATATTTGTTTCGTCAACATCGCAAAACAAATATTAATACAATGTTAGGTTGAAGTATATATTTGAATTCGAAAATAAAAGTGTTATTTTAGTACAATATTTTGAATGACAACCTGTTACAGTCCCATTGCTGCGCACGGTCTCCTCTCAATAGAAGAGTAGGCCGTAGTGGAAGTTTTTTTTTATGAACTCTCAGGCGTGTAGGTTCTTTGTGATTTCGTTACCTTATAAACAAGTGATAATTAATTCTAATACGCCCATAGTTATGGACTAGCCTGGGATTCGAACCTTGGACCTCCTGACTAATTATCAAACTTCTAACTATAGCTTATTATTTAGAATTACGTATTCCTATAAATTCTATTATGTTGAATAATCAACCATTAATTTCATGCTAGTACCGATAAAGTGATATATCGTAACATACTCGTAAACAAGTCTCCTTACGTCTCCATACGTCCATATGTTTGTCAACCCCACTTGGCCAAGGTGCTTAACTAGAGGGTAACACGGCAAAGCTTTTAAACCATCGGTCATGTAGGCCTTTCCGATGAAAAGTAGCCACTTACCTCGTCAAACGCCAATCCATAGCGACCCTAGTATGCGAGGACGTTATACTCTAGTGCACAACGTCAAAGATTATTTAACGGTACTGACAATAATGGCCTTTTCCATGTCACGCAGGTTCACACCTGTACCTGTACGTGTTTCCCGCACACACCCGTAAATTATTACACTAAAGTATTAAACCGTGTGCTTCTGACACGCGTGACAGAAGTAACTATATATAGCGATAGGATGCAAGCGTCTACGCAGGCAGACCAATTCCTCACGCGAAGGGAAGCACGCATGATAGAAAAAAGTACTTACACCTGTAATTCGCGGCTTATAATCAATTAATACGATAAGTATTAATTGGATTAATAACTACCAAACCTAGATTCTCTGATAAGACAATTTGATTAGATATAGATATGTTGTAATATTTAAAACAATGTTTATTCAAAAATTATTATAAAATTTAATTAAAGTAAAATATATTATTTTTAAATTTTACTGGGCATATTTTTCAGCTTAATCTGCTATTATGTGTAAATGTTACATATTTCGATCACAAATTATTATTTACTCGTATATTCTTTTGGTAATTTTAATACATTATTGAATACTTGATCTATCTCAGCTTCAAAAGATAACTACTGCACCGTTTTGTACCGCATTAAGTTACTAGAAAATATATGTTCGATATTTAGATGTGCAACTTCTGTCCATAATTAATCTATGTCTGTTTAATAGCCCAAGTTTGGAAAGCATACGCCAGAATTATTTCATATCCACGTGAGTTCGGACTGGCGTTTCTGTTACATTTATCACTTTCAACGAGCTCTCAACTAGATTGGAGCTTGGGCGCCATTAGTGTTCTAGAAACTGATTAGTTTGGGCCAAAACTCATTAGTTTTCGATCTCAATTAGTACAATGAGATTCTTCTACATTTTTTTCTTCATTCAGTTTCAACACAGTGAATGTTTTTTCGACTTTCAAGACATAGCATCCAGGAATATGACGAGGCTCCCAAGGGATTTCGCTATCGCTATCAAAGATATAGCCGAAGGCTTGCCGGTAAAATCCCTAACTATTGTTAGAGGTAAAACCACTAGTATCAGGTAAATTTTATTTTTTACGAAAATGTATCCTTCTAGTACATGTAAAAAGGGATCGCTAGTTTCATCTAGATTATACTACTTTTTATTATGATATTGTACATTCACTAAGGCAGTTTATACACCAACGATTTTGTACGTGGTCATTTTTGATACGAATAAAGTAACAAACGAGAATGCAGTCCATCTGATGGTAAGTGGTTATTGTCGGCATAGGACATTTATAAGCGACTCCAGATAGACGGCGAACTGAAGTCGATCACAAATGCGTTGCCTCTCCCGAGGACTAAGATGGCTTCATATATAAGTCAGCCAACGACCACACGCTTCCACCGATGTGCAAGAATTGCTTCACGCTAAAAATATGTGTGGCGGTGTACCTCGGGGAGATTTAAGTACCACCCGGAATCTTTATTAATTTACATCAAAATCATGACAATGTTCTTAAAATAATTACGTAATGTATTACTATAATCTTGTGATTTTAATAAATATAACCTATTTACTCATGCTCCTTAATAATCTATACTAATATTATAAAGCTGAAGAG
>MOOZ01000781.1:30226-41818 GCA_002930495.1 Cecropterus lyciades
GACGAGTATAAGAAATTACCAGAACAGTCCAGGAGGTCGGAACCCGTAACAGAGAGCGATCAGAAGAACAGTGATGTGACTGATAACACCGGAAACACTTCTCAGGTAATCTTAACAATAGATATAATAAGAAAAAAAAGAAATATAAAGATTAAGTAATACTAAAAGTGTAATAGTTTTTTATCAGATATAAGAAGCAAAAACATGCATGGTAAGTGGGTATACCGCCCATGGAAATGTGTAAGCAACTTCATATAAGGACGTCGCCTCATTTATAAATTAGCCGGCGACCACACCCTTCTACTGAAACGCAAGAACTGCTTCACGCTGGACATTGGTGTGGCGCACGAACTACCAAACTACACAAGTTTTACCACCTGGAAAACTGATGACATCTTTAACATCTAAAAGCCTGAAATTGATCACAGGTGTATTACTATCGAAACGTTGCTCATACTTCGAAACATAATAATATTGCACCTTTTTTTTGTAACAATGGTGAAACCTGCAAAAGGTACCCGACGCCGTGGGAGCAACGGCGGGTTTTGTGGGGTTTTTACTGCACTAAAACCCCCTGGAGGCCGTCCTCAGCGCCGCGTGGATGACTCCGGGATCTTCAACGGAACACAACCGGAGTCTTCCGAGCGCATAATATTGTACCTACCATGCTCTCCAAACCAAAAAACAGTGGTCCACAAACTGTCGTTATACACCAAAAATAAATATGCTGTTAGTGATGCGGATCAGCCAATAATAATTTTATAAAAACCTCATAAAAACATGAATAACTTTAGTGATTGGTTTGTTCGACTATTTTTGTCACGCACGTATACGAGTAGAATTTTTGATCAACATTCCCAGAACGCTGTACTAATATAGCGTTCTAGGAATATCATGTCAGTACACACAAGCCTCATGTTTAGTCAAGTGTAAGGCAAGATACCGTAACTAGCTTTTATTGTCATGTAAAAACAAATTGTTTTTAAGAAAAAGAAAAACTTGCTGAGTTTGACTTGCCGCATCTTCTCAGTTGCGGTCGTGTTTGTGTGTGACAATTTGTAAGTGCCCCCATAGGCCTTTACAAATATAATATGTTGAGTAATACAATTACTCAACATATTATACTACTATTTCTAACGTGAAGCAGTTCTTGCGCTTCATTGGAAGGGTGTGGTTGCCGGCTCACTTATATATGAGGCTACTATCTCCGTCCTCGGTAGCAACGCATCTGTAATCGACTTCAGATAGAACCTCTGTTCTATAAGAAGTTGCTTACGGGTTTCCATGGGCGGCAATAATCACTTACCATTAGGTGGACTGCGTGCTTGTTTGGTACTTTAATATGATAAAAAAGAAAAAAAACGAAGTCTTATGATGATTATTAAAATAGCTATTTTGATTTCCAGCCTCAAACAGAATCAACGATAGGCTTACAGCCAGTTTCTCTGACGATGCTTCGAGGTGCATTTTGTCTTCTCGGAATAGGATACTTTCTTGCAGGTATGTGATTACATTTTTTTCAATATATGATTATTTTACTTGTATTTTATTTTATTATATGATTTTCTTATTACTTACACCATCGCGGAAATGTCGGCAATAAAAAAATCAAAAACCGCATATCATGCGGGTACACATAACTCATAACATATTAAAATGTACATTTTTTTGGTTCTTAAACAATAAAGATCTCCATTTTTTTGCGGCGAAGCCCACAGCCAAGCATAATTTTTGTATTGAACTTGACTCTTCTTTTTTACATTTATGTTTTTGGTGGGATATCATTACTTTTTGTAAAGAAAACTAGGCAGGTAGATACCTGCCTAGTTTTCTTATCTTATAATTTAGCTTATAATTTAGTACCATTCGTCAGAGCATGACGCTGACTGGCTGGGGCGGCAGTGGACCGACCGCGTCGCTACAACATAAGTTTGCTGCTGCCAAATGACGTCAGTATAGCGTTTTCTCACTGGAACTAGAACTGACGTAGTGAGACAACGCTAAACGCGTTACAGTTGACAGCGGCAAAATTATAGCGAACGGATTGTACAAAGTATTTATTTATTCATTCATTGTTTATATATTTCATTTTATACTGTTACTGATTTAGGGACGAAAAACGTTTGTGGTTATAGTATGACAAGCATTTAATTCATCGTTGAGGAAGAAGAAGGATGAACATAAATGTAATAAAAAAATAAATAACTTAATCGCTATTCGTAAGCGGTGCCTATGTAGATGTGTTGCTCGGGAGCGCTTTTATGTAGATTTACTTCTGTTCTGTGTATAATTATGTGGGCCGCGTGCCGCCGACGGCACACCGTTGGCCGGTTGTTTAGCGCGTATTACAAGGTTTTTGTATAGGGACACCACTTATTTTTTGACTAAACTTTATTTTTATATTTCTGTATTATAGCAAATATAATACACATATTCGGATAGTTTTAAATATCTGCTTGTAACAGTTCCAACGCTATAATTATTTAACCTATTTTATAACTTTTTTTTAGTTTTACATTTTTTTCCTATGCTTATACACAATTACCGAACTGGATTCCAAATTTCATCCTTCCAGGTCATCTGGAAGTAGGTTAGGTTTAGGTACTATATGTCAGTCAGTCAGTGTTAAAATTGACGACTTTTTGACCTTCATATTTTTATAACCGTTTGAGTTAGCTTCATGAAATTTGGGCTTCTAGATGTCCTTATGGATATATTTAAATACTTGTAGTTTTATGTGTTTACGTTAAACAGGTTTTGAGTTATAGAAGGGTCAAAAATGGCACCAAGTGGTTCGTGCAATATTACACTCGGCGCTGGCTAGCCAATTCCGTTGCTTGAACTTGGCTTGACACGCTACCGCGTGTCTAGATGGATATATATTACTGTCCTGGATACATTTTTTATTTTTATTTTTTAATAATATTGAAGTAGCAACTTTATGGATTGCGTGGGTACGCCTTATCGTAAGTGACAAAGTGACCACTGCCCCCCATGAGTTCTATCTGAAGACAATCACAAATACTTTCCTACTACCGATAACTAACTTCATTTAAAATATGAGCCTATCTGAATTTTAACACAGATGCGTTGCTATTCTCGGGGATTAATATGGTCGCCTCATTTATAATTGCCACACCCTTCCACCGAAAACAAAAACTACTTAGAACTACGCTAGAAATAGGCCTCATTAAAATTCTAAGAGTCCTATAATCCATGACACCCGTGGAGCGGAGACTGCATTGATTTATTAATATGATAAATGCCTTCCAGCTGCTACACTCTGTATTGAAATTCAACTACATCGTAAGCAAACGAAGAAAACGGTATCAACGGTGCCAATAAGCACGGAACCACACTTTCAGACCAGCAGAATCAACAGAGCCAAGAAGAACATTAGAAGACAAGTCAGAAGAATCTTAAGGACTATTTATAGACACATTGATAGAGCACTGGGGCCAGGATTTGTATAATTTCGACTTTCCACTTCCATATCTCCAAAAATAAAAAAAAATCGAACAACCTATAATATTTACTTGTCTGTCTGTCGTCGTTCGTTTCAGCTTACTAGGCATAGACAACTTTCAAAGGCAAATTAAGTTTTTTTTAGTGTTAGTCAGGCACTGGGATCAGGATTTGTAAAAACAAAAATTATCGGAACCCCATAAGAACCCCTATAAGAAGAACATCCGTATCATCAAATTTACTAGGAATTAGCGACGACAGATTAAGTTAAAATTGAATACACATAATTATGCTTATATTTTCGTGGTTCAAATATAAATTCAATCTTGAATATAAGAGCTTTAAGGGACAAATTAGGCATTCTTAGATTCTACTGCTTGACATATAAAATGAAAGGTCTCATTATGAGGCTTACAAATATATTTAGGCTCGCGTTTGATAATATTGCTATACAGTATGTCTGATGTGGGTGAAGCACGCATGCATAAGAGATGGTTACTCACCAAATTGAAACTGTTTAGTTTATAGCTGCCAGCATAAACTGACGTAAGAGAGTTGTAGAGAGGTTGTTATTTAAACAATGATTTAATATTAATGTAACATAAGTTGAATAAGCAATGTATAACAATGTAATTGTTTCAAAGTTATTATATTATATATATATAACGTATATTTGTAATTTGAAACCTTTTAATACTGGACGCGTATCTCTTTGAAAAATTGAAACCCCACAATTTAAAAAGATAACTGGTACCAATTTGAGATGCATATTTACGAACCGTCCGTAAAGCTTTCGACAAGGTTTACGACTCTCCTTTTTTACTTAATGTGGAGAAATCCTCATGGATTCCCATCCATTCCTCTCTATTGAGCAGAATATGTCCGCATCTTATCATTTGTAGGCTCATGGAAATAGGAAGGAGAGGGTCCTAGGCGCATGGGAAGCCGGAGGGTCAGAGAATCTGCCCTCCAATTTCCCATGCGCCTACGACAATACGGCTGGGAAGACACGTTGTAATCCCTGGTCCTCTCCGCCAACTACTTCACGAACATCAATGCTTCGCAGAAGGACTGCCACGACTGCTATTTCCAATGGTGCTCACTATCGGAAGACAAAGATCAGCCCCCAACACAGAGTTGAACTCACTTCCCTCCGTGCTCCACGCGGGTTATACTTTCAGCGTCTGCAAAACCATCAGACTCATCACTTCCAACTATAGCAGGATCCACTATCGAAAGCAAGAGATTGCCGTCCAGTACAGAGCTGATCGCGGTACACTCCGCGTACCAAAGAGGAAATACCTTCAATGTCTGATCCGTCTCGTCAACGCAATCGTCTATCCTATACAACCAGGACCTACAGCTCATCATGCCTTATCTTTATTATTAAAACGTAATGAAAACATACAATAGCGCAGTGAAATAGTCCCGTAGGATACATTAGTTCTAGCACCGAAATTATTACGGTCCCTGGTTGCTATAGTTTTCACATTTATTATTTCTAAATTTATTTATTACCATATTATTATCGTTAGATTATTTAAAATTAATGTTTAATCCAATTATTGTCGTTATTCATGTTAGGTATTAGAATAAACTATGCAATTTATTATTGTATTGCTATAATATATGTTAGTAGTTATGAAAATTATAGTGCATTAAATATATATTAAAAAACATACTTTTATTTAATACTTACAAACTACCGAGTACTAAGACACTTCACAAAGATTAAGTTAGCTTTGACACACGTAAAGTCATATTTGTAGTAAGGTGTAGAAGTGAAGAATAGAAAGACTAATCGTCCAATTTTTATGGATGTAGAAGTGAAGAATAGATAGTTTATCGTCCAAATTTTATGGATTTATTTTGAAGGTATCTAATGTGGATGGACTCCGGAAGCATCACCGTCACACCTATTTTGCCTCAAAACACCCGTGTTGCTCTTTTTTGATCTGGGTGGTAAAGATAACATACTTATCCGAGGCGTAACAACTTCCGGGGTAGCAATACACCCGTGTATTGTTACCCCTGAGGCGTAAAGCTTCAGGGGTAGCAATACACCCGTCGCCAAGCTCAGGTAAGATTCTTATGTTATCAGGGGTTGCTTACTAATGTCAATGGCCTGCAGTGACCACTTACAATCAGGTGCTGCATGCTTGTTTGCTACTCCTATCATATAAAAAGTAGTAGTTTGACCTCTGCGATGATTAGTTAATAATTAAGAGTTCCTACTTTCTCTTATGTATAATAATAAGTAGATTTGGTATTTACTATATTGATGCTATTTATTAATTTTACACCAAAATCAAGGTTAAAACACTAAAAGTATAAATTAGATCTATTTTAATGTTCTCAATCAAATTTACTTACCAAAGGACTACGAAGCATTCGCTTGGCGCTGCAAGAGATGCATTGAGTGAATTTTATCAAATTTCACTACAATTTGTTACGAATTTTTGTGGCTTTATAATTTCGTAAAAATATGTACCTTTTTAATGCATAACGCCGACGCTTATAAATTAAAGCGAATAATTCTTGAATGCTTAAATTCGCTTGAAGTTTTATTTCGTGGCTCTTGTTCAAAATGAGCTCACCCAACTCATTGTCAATAAAATTCTATACAGACCATCAGCTCATATTAAAATCCGTCATATACAGAATTTGAATATGAATCACTCAAACCCAGAACCAGTAATCAATATGTATATATGTGGGAAATGAATGAATAATAAATCTGAATAGTAACCATTAGCGCGTTTCGCACAGAGACCTAACTAGTGCTCACCACAAGAGCAATTACCAATACAAAACGCTTATTTGCGCTTTTCATATATTATATTCCAGCGATACTCAAACTGCGGTTGAATGAAATGTTTTGAAATCCATATTTTATTATACTCGACGTTTAAAAATATTTTTGAAAAAAATATTCGAGGAAAAATTTCTCAGGCAATATAGCGGGAAACTTCATCATTATGTGTGGTAAGGAAAGTTGTGTGGTAAGGGAGACATACTTTTCCGAGGCATTTCATCTTAGTCCTCAGGAGTAGCAACACATCTGTGGCTAACCTTAGATGAGAATTGGATCTTACCTAGGGTTGATTACAGATGTCCATGGGCGGCAGTAGCCACTTACCATCAGGTGGGCTGCATGCTCGTTTGCTACTTCCCTACTATAAAAAAAAAATACGCATTGCTCTCCCACTGTTAAGTAATAAGGCGATAACTTACCACGCTGGCCAATTGTAGATTTTTAGACTTTACATATCTTTCTTATTTGAAGCATAACATATTAATTACGAGTTCAACATTTTTTACATGTTTTAAGTAGCAATCGAGCCTAAAACCCACCTGATGGTATGGCAATGCCGCCCAATACCTGGACTTGGCAACTGTAACCAATTCTATATAAAACAGGGATTCCGTGTAAAGCTGACAACAGGCGTTGCCGCACCTGAAGACTAATATATAAATCAATAACCATTTACACTCGCCGAAACACTAGCATCGGTTTAGAATTAAATATGGTATAGTACGGTAGTAATACCGTCTTTATTGAACCATATTGGTTCTACAAACAATTAATATACCTACGTTAAGGTATATTATAAGAAAAAATTTTTTTTCGAAAAATAAAAAAATATCATAACGTCTTTCATTTATTTGTTCTGAGCTTATTCCCAACTATAAATTACTATGTAAAATATTGTAAATGGACAAAAATTGAGTTTCGCTCAGTTAAATCTCTAAACAAATAGGGGAACAAGTTATCAAATTCCCATTAATGACATCGAGGAGCAAACATCCCTAATTAGCCCTCCGTTTGGTACCCCAATAAACGTGCGCCTATTACAATGTGGATATAATAAGACGTAACACTTAGTTTTGGGCACACACGGCCGCTGAAAACGACGAGTAAATATTAATTGTTGGTACAAACATTCAGCGTTTTTCAAAGCCAATGAGAATATTGCACAGCTATGAAAAACTGAAGGGTGTGGTAAGGGAGACATACTTTTTCGAGGCATTCCATCTTAGTCCTCAGGGGTAGCAACGCTTCTGTGGCTAACCTTAGGTGAGACTTTGTTCTTACCTAGGATTGATGACAGATGTCCATGGGCGGCAGTAGACATTTATCATCAGGTGGGCTGCTAGCTCGTTTGCTACTTACATACTATAAAAAAACACTCAATGGTACGAACTATGAAACTTGGGTAAAAATTTGTCATAAGTTTTGACAAATTAGTTCATGGTTATCATAACTCATACTTATACACTCAGACTCATAATCATGAGCTTTTACTTATTGTCTATTAATTGTCTATTTATTCAGAACCCCTAAGTCTTGTATAAAAAGAAAATTCAGAGACTACCCGATCTTGTTTTGATAGCGGATCACGACTGTTAAACTCTTTGACAAAGCTATAAGTACGCCCATTATCATTGACTGCGTCTTTGTCGGCGGAGTGTTTGATTGGAGATTTATGAGAAATAAACAATAATCATCATTCTTTTAATACCCTATTCATAAATAGCCGTATATAAAAAATATGTAGCTCAGTGATACCTGAAATCATTTGTTAAAAAAAAAATTATCAAGTGGGTGCTGGAAGTAAAAATAAGCTGGGTACTCATCCTAAGTCAAAATCTTTTGAATAGTAAATAACTGCATTTGATTGTGACTTAAAATACTTTTGTAACAACCATAAATGGATATTTTTCTAACTACCACACCTTATAATGGCTAAAAGACGCCGCATTAAAGTTTAATGGTATTTTTATTATTTAAAACCGAGAATAAGACTTATGGCTATTGAAACTTTTAAGATCCCTCTAAAAATGATAATTTTTATGCCCACCTTTATAAAGACTATAAAATAAGTTTTTAAAACCTGATAAAACAGTTGCTTTCAAATTGCAGAAAATATTATTTTAGTGGCGTAATAACATACTTTGGCATTGTCAGTAACTTATTATGTAATAGTTAAAAAACATGAATTGATAGCTGCTTCTTGATACGATCTGCATACGACTACATTGTATTTTCTTCTTATGTTTAAGTGTACGATCAACCAAAAAAATATTTTAATGTATTATATTCTATTTTTATTATATCATGCTTTTAATTGTATTACAAAAAACAACATCCGAGCTTGCGTCTAGGATTTAAAGGTCCTTGGTTCTCAATTTTAAAAGTAACTGTTGCGCAAACTTATACATTTAATGAAACAGAATTTATTTGTAATAGAGGAAAATAGAACTGTTATAACAAACAAAATCCTGACACAAAAGCGATATTTGAATAGTAATATCCTTACCGATCCATTGCTATCCCACTTATGGGATAGATAAGGCAACGCTCAAATGAAAAATAGCGCGTAATCTTTACGATTACGCGCTGTTTTTCATTACCGTTAAAGCAAGTAATAATTATTTTTTTATTATTTCTGTACGCCAAATATTTTATCTACACACCTGTTTATTAGGTTACATTTGAACCACTAGACTAGACTTAATTTCTTTTAATTTAAGTATTAAAAACTTTAACCCAAAACTTACCATCCTTTTCGTTCGTGTGTCAAAACCACGAAGGAGTTTCGACCTCCCTAATGAAGTTAATCTCGAATCGAGAACATCCGCCCTCATTAACTTTGCTTAGACTTTCGTTACTTCTACATTTATTCTAGATTTTATATTACTTTTTTTTATGATGTTCGGCGAAACTTTTAACATTTAATAGTACGTTGCGAGAAACTTCTTCACACCTCATGCCAGTTGGATCGATTTTGTTACGTTAAATGTAGTGTCAGTGGCGATAACAAAAACCATAAGAAATTCAATACTAAATTGGTTAAAACTTTTTTTTTACCGATCTTAATTTTAACTTGACGACCTTAACTTGACGACCCGCGTGGCGGAGCGGTCACGATACTGCTATGCCACGCAGTTGGTCCCGGGTTCGATCCCCGACCAGACATCTGAATGATGAGTTTAGATTTCTGTTCTGGGTCTGGGTGTTTGTGTATTCGTCTTTGTGTGTCCATGGCACCCACGACACAGGAGAAAATCCTACTGTGGGGCTATGAGTGTAGAAAGCGTTTTTAAACTTTTGTAGGTAAAGATCTATGTTGTTTGGATATAAATAACTTCCAGAGCTGCTTACGATTAATTTGCTACTTTTTAAAACGTTAACAGTTTGAATAATGTGAATTTCATACACAACTGACGACGCAAACCCATTATTCATTCATTATGGACTTTTCGTTTACCTTTGCGCTTCATCATCTCCATCGCGGTATCGTGTATTCGTTATACTTCGTTCAATTTAGGCGCTTGCTATAACCTTCAGTTTCAGACAAAACTTCACCCCATTTTGACCAAAGCTGAAGATTTTGCAGAAGATGGACGAAGCCGAAGCTTCGGTCGGACACTAATAAAAAGTAATAGAATGAAAACACACTTAAAACGTATTAGCTTTTTTATAATTTTCATTTAATGAAAATGCCTTTATGTCTAAAAGTCCATTACTCACTTTAAGCCCTAAGATATCGAAATTTTCCTAAAGTGTAAATAATGAATTTAATATTTCACAAATTCAATATCTTTAGCAAATGTGCAAGAAGAACTACGATGACTAGTAACTAATCTATATAAATAATTCCGTCAAGGGGTACGGTAGACTTGATTGAAATTTTTCCTTAATAATAAAACATAAAAAAATATTGATTTCGAGTCGACTGTATGTTACATATGTATTTTACATATATCCGCAAAATTCAGATTGTTGAGTATTTTGTTAAATTCGAATGGTGCAAATAGTCGCCATATTGGCCACTCGGATGCCATTTTTAATTCCATTAAAGCCGTATCACGTAATAATAGGATAATCTTGCCATCTAGCGGCGTTGTTTACCTTACATAGTTTTGATATTTTATACCAGATGGTGTTACAAATTATTACCTCGCATTTCTGCATCACGCTGCCGCGCTGTTGAGAACGTGTGTTGGTTCGTTTAAATATGCTCGGAATTTGAATTTGGGTGTCGCTAGCACTGGGACCAGTATATGAAACTGTAAACTAGTTACTACAAGTAGTGGCGTCTAGCGAACTGGCAGCTTTTACGAGTATCGGCTTCTAAGTCTAACTGTCGCAATCTCCAGTAACTCATCAAGACATGGCACCACTGCATTCTGAATCACGCTATCGAAATTTTTTCAACATCCTACATATATTCAAGTTCCTTAGACTCCTGAGACTCGTAGCAAGGCCTCTCCCAGGCATGATCAACTAGTCTGGATATCTTCTATCACCAAAGTACAAATTTATTAAAAATGTTTTCCAATCTACGTGTCCGTGTGTCGGACCAACGAAGGAGAGTTGACCTCATTGAATTAGAAAGGCGGCGTGAACTCCCTAATGAAGTTAATCTGGAATCGGGGACCTCCGCGTCACTCATTAACTTTATTTGTTGCCAGTTATACGACTAGTCTTTTGAGCATCTAAAGAACATAATTTTAGGACCATAAAGTTAGAAAGGTGTCAGAACTACCAGGTTTTGTCAGTCATAAAAATACTGTTAGCGTCACTCTTATTTAGTTGCCATTTATAGTAGGTACCTACTATTTTTTTGAGATTTTAATAAATATATGTACATGTACATATAGAAAAGTTTTTAATAACAAACTTTTTGGTATAGTTAACCCTTTCATTAGATATTTATGTAATGGAGGTAAATAAAAACAATTAATCTGTGTTAGGGTGTTCGCGATATGGTACCTTAGTGCACAACTCCGACTCGCACTTGACCGGATTTTTAAGTAATAACGTAGAAAAACTAAATTAAATAAATTGCAGTAAAATTGATTTTATCCTGAAATGTTCCTTGCGCTGGAACTATTAGTCCATTTGCCACTTAAACATTCAGACTGCCTAATCCTCTACTCCGCAAAGAACTCCATTTTTAAACCAGATTTTACCGGATTCCGTGCACCAAACGAGCAGGAACTACGCAGCAAAATTGTCTGTTACAGGAAATTCTATTGGAATTCCTCAAATCCTGCACAAGAACAAAGACTTAAATAATAGAAATGGCCTGGCTAAGTTTTAGCATCACAAAATAGTTA
>MOOZ01000781.1:54166-65831 GCA_002930495.1 Cecropterus lyciades
TAATCTATGAAAAAAATAATTGAGATCTATCTAAAATACGGACTGAATACTCAATATTCTGAGCTATAAGCTTATCTATTACGCGCGACTTCATACCCACGAATATACAAAATAATACAATCACAACAGACATGTAGAATATCAAATCCTTCTTGGTGGATGCCTACATCACATAAATAACTTATTGTCAAAATTTCATGTTTAGACATCTTTAGACTCCGCGATGATTTGTCAGAAGTTAAGTCTATTTTCGCTTTTTTCGGTCAATATCTAAGTCAACTGATCAAAATATATCTTTAAAAAACCAAAAGTGTGTAAATTAGGTATAACAGAAACCAATCTAGATATATATAAAGCTATATAGATTAGTTTTTTAGGTCAGCGTAGTCGAAAGCCTAATGCTTTCTTTTTTTATCAGACTGAATTAGTAAACGAGCATACAGTCCATCTGATGGTAAGTGGTTACTGCCGCCCATGGAGATCTGTTAGCAACTTGATGGAACAGGGGTTCTATTTGAAGTCGATCACAGATGCGTTGCCACTCCCGAGGACTAAGATGGTTGCCTCATATATAGTGAGGATTTCTGTGAATACCCGCGCCCAGCCATGGAACAGTAATGACTTGACGAAGCTTTCTAGATAAGAGGACCTAGCGATACGAAGTTGGGTCCAATTTCGAAGCCGATACGATCTCGATGTGTTAATTAAACACCTAAATTATCTACATTCAGCATCGCGACCCAAAAGGCAATTTCAGATTTATTAGTTGGCAACTTGTTGAGATTCGTATCCAATTTAATATAAACGTTTACGCAATATAGAC
Source organism: Cecropterus lyciades (assembly GCA_002930495.1). Lineage (NCBI taxonomy): Eukaryota > Metazoa > Arthropoda > Insecta > Lepidoptera > Hesperiidae > Cecropterus > Cecropterus lyciades. The sequence goes on from MOOZ01000781.1 coordinate 54,990, forward strand.
GTAATTAACCGTGTATTTCTACCGAGGATGGGTAATCGAGAAGCGATTGTGTCGCGAGAAAAATATTAAATACATTCTTAATTATTTTTTATTTTGTTAATACAAACGATGATAATAATGACGAATATTAATTAATTATTGCTTATATTATTAAAGGAAAATGATGAATTATGCATTTGCTAGCTTACTCCTGCGCCCGCTTTAGTCACGTTTACCATGATCTCATTATCATGGTAAACGTGACTATGTATTATTCTAGATCTGTTTGTCAAATTACAGAAAATTCTGACCAGCAGTTGTTGCGTTAAAGAGTAACAAATAAACACATACATCCTAGAAAATTCGTTGTTTGTACGGCAGTAACCACATACCATCAGATAGACTGCACGCTCGTTTACTACTTCAATCTGATAAAAAACATACTCAATACCGCCATGCCATGTCGGATATTATCAAACCATTTATAATGCTTGAACCGATATCCGGTCCATGTACACACATTCATTATAAACCATATGCCACCGCGAATCCGACTAAAACACGGTCCGTTATCGTTATGAAAAAAACGGACGTCTACAAGCGCCCTAAGAGATTTAGTCACTAACGGTCACCCATCAATTTCCGATTCCGATACTTATAAATTACTAGCTTATTTCCGCGTCTCCGCTCGCTTCGGTCATCTTTAAAAGTTATGTGCATGGAATCATGTGTTAATCTATATCATAAACTATATGTGTGGCAAATTTCAGCAAAATCCGACTAGTATTTTTTTGCGTGAAAGAGTAACAAACACGCATAGTTCCTCACAAACTTGGGCATTTATAATATTAGTAATCAAATCATGTTTCTCATCATCATCATGTTTTTGCGTCATTCGCACAATCGCGGGCGATGAAACCAAGCATCGATAATTTACAATTTGAGTCCTCCGTCTTTGAATAATAAACATTTGCAAGGGGCTCAGATTCAAATTTATTTCCAATGACTTGTTAAATGTAAGCCAGGCTTATTTTGAAAAGGGATGGCGTTTCAAAATTAAAACGGTGTTAATTGTTTGCTATGAAAATATATTATTTTTCAATTAGATGATATTTTCTGTATATAAAATATTTTGTTACTTTTTTAAAGGCAAACGTTAAATTTTTTAAACTAGCAAACGAGCACCCATGGGAATCAGTAAGTCGATAACAGATGCGTTGCTACTCCCAAGGACTAAGATGATCGCCTCATATATGACTAAACATAAACGCTTTCTTCACTCATTGCCCTACACTAGGATTTTCCCCTGTGTCGTAGGTGCCGAAATCTAAATTCATCATTCAGATGTCTGTCTGGCCGGGGATTGACTACGTGTCAGACCGGTGAACGCTCCACCACGTGGGTCGTCAGTCAGTAAGTTTGTTATTATCCTTATAATAATAAATCAGAATTATTGTAGCCCACATGATTTACATTAACGATTCCAAAACATCGCCTGGAACCAACACTTCAACTTACATTCTATCCATTCATCAGCCTTTTGAAATCTTAGCTGGACAGAGACCATAACTAATAGGGGTTTGGCCATTGGTCACTGCGCCTGGTATACGTGTTGGTGGCACGGGAACTTTTGGTGCGTTTGTGACTACACAGCAAGATACAGCTGCCCATCTCCTTGTTTTTTATCCCTTATATTAGTGTTTTCAAAATCCGCAAATACGCTGTCTTTTTTAACTCAATTCAATAATATACAGCGCTCTAAAATTATATATATTTCCTGCTAATTCTTATCCTAAAATTATTAGGTACTCATTGGAATGTACCTAATATATTTGACTTTCCGCTCTCAAAAACAAAAAAAATCAACCAAAATGGGTGAACCATGCACTGTTTAATGCATGCATGTCTAAATGCACATGCATAAATGTCTATGTTTGTATGTATGTAGATTACTTTGTCACGCGATACAGCCTAAACGGCTTGACAGATTGTGACATATAACATATCATTAGAATCATTTCAGTTTGCTGAGTGACATAGGTCATATAATTTTTAAAAATGGTTTTTGTAAATGGGGGAAAAAGGAGAGAGAGGGACGACTTTTTATTATCATGACACTATCGGTATTATTTTGACGAAAACTCATAAAAAAGGTCTCATTATCATTGTAAAAACGAAAAATCGCTTTTAACCTGTGGGATATATTTTTAACAATATTACTAGTTGCAAACTCTAGTACTATAATAATTATGTTATATAAAAATAATATGTTTTATTAAGATAAAAGTACCCACCAGTATCTTATGTTAATTTAATAAAAACCCACCTTTACACCTACGTCAGAGGTACAATGAAAAGTGTGAACGGCCCGGCTCAGAGTTAGGGTTGCCAGCTTTCCCGTGGGAACCAGGCCGTCTAAATACATGTAGAATGCTACCCACATGTATTTGTGGATCCTATCTTTTGGTATGATGTTGTGAGATTTTATGGTACATTAATTTAACATATTTTTAGGGAAAATAGGTAGGGTTTTCTGTCGATAATATACAAAGGTTTCCAAAAATAATTCCATAAAAAAAGTACGCAAGTGTAATTCGTGCATAATTTTACGAATTCTCGAAAGATTTCGAGAGGTTCTTCACTCGTTTTATACACATACTATCATGTATATTAGGAAAGTTTCTTTACCTATATCTATTGTCATGATTCATACCATATCATACGCAAAGCTAGGTTAACGGAGAATCATTTTATGGAAAACTAGCTGTGTTCCGTGGTTTCATTCACATTTAAAAAGTAACATGACATACGAAAAACCGAAAATTATCCATTCAATATGCATGCGCGTCGAGCGTGCGTGGATGCATGAGTTTTTTTTTTTTTGGCGCGGAACACTATTTCGTTTTTTAAAGTAAAAATATCGTAGGTTACGTAGTGAAAGTTACATCAAACAGACAGAGAAGAAAAAATATTTATATTTACAAACTGTTTTTTGTTATACGTATCACATATACATTTAGTAACGACGTGACGACCCGCGTGGCGGAGCGTTTACCATACCGGTCTAACACGCAGTGGGTCCCGGGTTCGATCCCCGGCCAGACAGAAATCTGAATGATGAGTTTAGGTTTCTGTTCTGGGTCTGGGTGTTTGTATATTCGTCTTTATGTGTCCATGGCACCCACAACACAGGTGAAAATCCTAGTGTGGGGCCTATGAGTTTAGAAAGCGTGTTTTAATAAATAAGCAAGTTCCCTAAATTCCTACTTTTAAAATAAATTTAAGTATAATTTAAAACAATGCAAGTTCAAGTATTTCTAAATCAATTTTATATATCTATTTTTTATGGGAATGGTTCCTTGAAATTTCGTAGTTGGCCACCCTGGACTGGACATACATATGTACGTCGGAATGTTTAATCTGGCTCTGGTTTTACACGCTGCGGAATGCGAGATGTCTGCCGTCTTGGTAGTCGAATTGTTGAAAAAGGTACAGTATCCTACTTAATAATGTTTTAGCAATAACACATGTAAAGTTTTAAAAATATTTTAAAGGTATTTTTCTCTAACATTCGACCTATTCGAGCGATTTTTGAATACGATTTTAGTAATCATTTAAGCTTAAGGATTGCTCTTTAAGGACAGCCACATTTCAAAAGCCTCAGAGGTACGTTTGATTTTTCATATTTATGCCGTCGTCATCCCATTATTGTGCCACTGCTGGACACGGGTTTTCTCTCAGATTGAGAGTTTCAGTACTTCCTACACCTTTGAAACCTTTTTCTAAGAATTCTCAGGCGTATAGGTTTCCTCAACTTGTTTTCCTCCACCGTCAAGCAGTGAAAATTAATTTCTAATATACACATAAGAAGATACCGTTGAATTCAGAAGGCACAGGATCGGTTGGAGTGGCGCCGATTAGGGGAGGCCTATGTCCAGCAGTGGACCTCAAAAGGCTGATGGATGGATGGATGATACACATAACTTTAGAAGAATGGTGCGAGCGTGGGATTCGAACCTCGGACCGTCGATTGAAAGGCCAAGTTTAAACCATTCGGCTATAATTGCGACTATAATATAGATTTACTTGTTTTTGTGTCTTATAAGATTTTTAATGTTTACCTTACTGGTACAACGTTTTAAATAAATTAAATAAATAAATTGAAGTAACGCAAGTAAATTCAATAGAAATCTGCAGCAATATGAAAAAAACGATATTTTGTACAGATTTATTGAATACTCAAGCGACGGACAAAAAATGACGAGACGCGACAGGAAAATTATAGGTCCTTTTTGATATTAAAAGTTGAAATTTCAGGCGATAGCGGGTCAATGGAAAGTTCGATTCGCCTCTAAGATTAATTGTCCAAATCTCGCTTTTTGTCGGTTATCGCCCTGGTCCTTTGTGATTCCCAAACCATTGTTTTGGTTGGATTAAAAAAAGTTTAAAAGCGCCTATGTACAACATCATTTCGTGGCAACGGGCAGCTTTCGTCCAATTTAAGCTCTATTCACTGACAACAAAAGCTTTGCGTTAAAAGGATAGCTTTTCCAGTGGTACAGAACAGTTGCTCTAAATAACGAGGTCACGAGAAATTTTTAGTTTTTTGCCGGTCATTTTAAACTTTCATTAGTGAATCCGTGCGTTCAAAAATAACTTTATTTTCCTTAAATTGTTTAATTAAATAGTTAGTGTCGCGTGGAGCTCTGAGTGGAATGCACACAATCTACGCTCTACCGGAATTTTCTAGATTTTTAATGTTTACTATTTGCGGTGTTGAAATTTTGTCGAAATAACCAATTTGACTAATTAGGTTCTTTTTTAAAAAGCTTATTTGACGATCTTGATACAGTTTTAAGTGAAAAATCATTTTATTTTCATTTTAGAAACTAAGAAATAAAAAGATAAGAAAAAACCAATAAAATAAACATACAAATGAAGAAATATTCATAAATTGATATTGATGAAAATCATCAAAACAGGTGCGACACATTCCCTGATTTTTTTATATTTTTTATGGAAGTACTAAAGGAGCACGCAGTCCACCTAATGGTAAGTGACCACTTCCGCTGATGGGCACCTATGAATCACCCCAGAAAAGATTAAAATCCTACTTGAGATCAACCACAGATACGTTGCTTCCCCTGAGGACTAACTTGGAACGGCTCGGATAAATAAGATAATAGGATATCGCCCCTACCATACAAATTCTAAATCTATACTAATATTATAAAGCTGAAGAGTTTGTTTGTTTGAACGCGCTAATCTCAGGAACTACTGGTCCGAATTGAAAAATTATTTCGGTGTTAGATAGCCTATTTATCAAGGAAGGCTATAGGCTATATATTATCACGCTAAGACCAGCAGGAACAGAGCACCGATGAAGAATGTTTCAAATACCTTTTATAAATGACTCTGATAAACCACACCCTTACAGTGCTATTAGTATGAGTTTATTGCATTTCTTAAAAACAATCAGTGTTTACGTTTTAAGCCTTTCCAATGTAATTTTCAATGATGGGCGAAAGCGTAAACAATGATCGTTTTAAGGAAACGTAATACACTCATACAATCGGCACTGGTGTTATAAGCAGACAAATCGATGGAAACACCGTAGTCAAGCACGACATGTCCTAAATATAAAATAACCTAAAGAGCATAACCATACAGATGAACAAAATAATAAAAGCAAAAAATAAAAATCTCGAACCGTTCATCGTAAATCCGCACGTACTCAAAGGGCAGCGAGGGAAATCTTGCCCAAGTACCGGCTATCGAGCCCTTCGGCCGATTTACATACAACCCTGTTGGAGGGCGGAATTTTTCCGACCACATATAAGTTACCCAATTTGTCTACGTTGGTCCCTCCGTGCGTAGAGCCGCTAAGGATCGACCTCTTAAACATAGTTTGTTACATAGAGCTACGAAAATAATAGATAATAAAACTATTCTATAGTCTTCACGAAATAAATAATTATTTTTAGGTCAATATTATACGCTTTTACAATAAGCTTCCTATTGAAATCAAAAATTTGGCAATTAATAAGTTCAAAGCAATGATCAAGATGAAACTTTGCCGTAAGCATATTATAAAATTTCTGATTACAGAGAATACGAAACAGCTTGGGACTGAACAATAAAAGAATATGTTTCCATAATTAATGAAATGTCAAGTGTAGCGTATCTTGCCAAACAAGCCTCTACTTTAGTCAAATGTACCTAAGGCAAAATACTACAGCTAGCTTTTATTTCCCGTGTAATAAACAAGATGGTTAAAAAACTATAAAGTTGTACAAAGAAAAAAGGCAAACCTGCTGAGTTTCTTGCTGAATCTTCCCAGTTGAGGTCGTACTCCGATCCAATGGTAGTGTAAGAAAATATTGTAACTGAAAATTTATAAGTTCCCCCGTAATGCAAAATAAAAACATTTCATTTCATTTGAATATAATTAAATTTACCATATTAAATCTATCGAGACCCATGCCCAGTAGTGGGACAATAATGGATTAACAAAAAAATTACATACAGCCCTGTTTGAAGGCGGAATTTTTCCAACCACATATAAGTTACACAATTTGTCCACGCTGGTCCCTCCGTGCGTAGAGCCGCTAAGGATTGACCTCTTAAACATAGTTTGTGATGTAGAGCTACGAAAATAATAGATAATAAAACTAGTTAAATATTATTAAATGTATATCAAACTTTAAAGTATTTTGAGTGGAGACCCATGCCTAGCAGTGGGACAATCCATCATTGACAAAAAAATCTGTATATTCAGGATTTAAAACGCAAAGGAACAGGCTTTATAATATTGAAGAATGTGATTTGATTATATATATTACATTTAGATTTCTAGACTTAAATATTAATATATTTCATAGTACTTTCTACATCCTTTTCAGCTTACATTACTAGCTACATTATTTTAAAGCATTCAAATTTTTGTTTCTAAAAATAATTTACCTGTTTTCCTATTTTTAGTTAATACTGGAATGTCAGATATTTCTAAATATTTCTTTTGTTAGGTCTCTCTTTAAACTTCTGTTAAAATTATATACAGATGTGCAGACTACATCTACTTTGTATGTGGCAAGATTTGAACCTCTATGACGGAAATATACAAATATCTCATTTATCCTCGATCCTTACATTTAAAAAAATGAGTGTTTAGCGTGTAATATTGCAAATATTTGCATAATGATATTTGGAATGAGTGAGTAAGTAATTTTGTAATTGAATTTGAAATCGCATCGAACCACAACTACAGACTTTAATTTATAGAATTGAAAATATATTTATAGTCCATAACATAAAGTATTAATTTTTTTTTAACGCGGGTGAATTCACGGGGCGCAGTACATACTATTATAAAAATACGGATATATTCGAACGCGAATACTCCATAAAAAATACAGATTCACAAACATCGTTCCGGTCTATATTTTATCTATTTCTCCGTTATTTTATTCCGCTTTTATGTTTAGCGCAACAAAAATACAATCACTTTCATATTTATACTCGTAATATTAGTCTGTATAAAATATTTTACCAACACTATAATTAACACTCACCCATTTCGTCCTCTATATTTTTAAGGCTCTATTTTTTCAGCGTACGTAGCGGTAACCCGAGCCATCCCTCAACCGCGGCTCCCGTGGGAACACCTGTTTGTTCAGTAAACATCCTCATGAGCTCACCGCTGACGGATGTAACTCAACCTTCTATTTATCTCTAATCGTACTAATGTTACAAATAAGCTACGATTTTGGTGAAAAAGCGTTTTCTACTCGACTATGGCAGGAAAATAATGTGTTGCGAGTATGTGCCTTATTTTAATTATTTATTAAAAATAACAAAATGAACAAAAAAGTGTTTTTTTTTATAGTATGGAAGTAGCAGATGAGCATGCAGCCCACCTAATGGTAAGTGGCTACTGCCGCCCATGGACATCTGTAATCAACCTTAGGTAAGATCAAAGTCTCATCTAAGGTTAGCAACAGATGCGTTACTACCCCTGAGGACTAAGATGGAATGCCTCGGAAAAGTATGTCTCCCTTACCACACTCTTCAGACCAGAACACAACAGCGCACAAAACTGCTGTTATGAGGCAAAAATAGGTGTGGCGGTGGTGCTTCCAGAGTCGAACCACAAAGAGCTCTACCACCCTCAAACTCAAGTGTAACTGATGGTAAGTGATAACTATGACTCTTTGAAGAAAATACGCTTTTACATGACTACAACAGGAGTGTAATGTATTGCGAGTGAATGTTTTATTTTACTCGTTTAATGTAACAAACGAACTACAACCGAAAATCAGTGAACACTATCTGGTCCGAGAGCTGGCACCAATTTTTAGGTTGGTATTTGAGGCAAGCTGAAAACTTGTCTTATACCTCTCCTATTGTACCCCAACACAGAACTGCAGACTTGGCTGGTGAGTAGCGGGGCTAAATCAACCGTATTTTTTTAAATATTAATTTATTTTTTCCAAAAATATATTTTGTCTCAAATACCTGCTCAAAAATTGGTGCCTCCTACTAATCGTTCATGAACATCTGTAACCAACTCTACATAGAATAGAGGTTCTACCTGACGAGAAGCTGATCACAGGTCGTTACTCCTGAGGACTAAGATGGTCACTTGTAAGTCATCTGGATTCACACCGTTCCACCGAAACGTAAAAAATGTTTTACAATAAAAAATATGTGTTTTTTATTTTTTTCCCACAGTCCAAAAAGCTTGCTGAATGTATTTAGCAGTCGTTAGATTTATCTTGTTACAAAAAAATGCAATGGGTATTATTGCTACATAACTCCAAATTGCTAAACTTTCCAACAACGTATATATATTTTTTTTGTATACAATTCTATTTACGTCGTTGCTTTCAAAGACTTTTGAGTGATGCTTATTAGAAGAAGCTTAGATGCAACAGAAAGATTAGAAAGGATATTGGACGTATCACATTGTTAGGGATTATTGATATCCTTGAGACTAAACGTTTTGAAACTACCTCTCTCAATCCCGGGTCTGAGATTCAAATCCCAGGCACGCATTTCGTTTATATATATTTGTTTTGTATATATATTTGTTTAAACATTCGTTTCGTTGCATTCTTCTTAGAAATTAATCAACGCTTGCTCAAAGGCTTGGCAAAGAAAAACATTGTGGAATATACGACAAAAAGTTAAAAGGTGTGTAAAGTCTACCAATCTTAGTTGTATTTATAATATCGAATTAGCACGCGAGTAGCAGTTACCTGATATTAAATAACCACTGCCAACCATGGAAATCTGTTTTCAACACGAGATAAGATTATACGACGAGACGAGATAGATTTTACCTGAGGTTAGCCAATATGTTGCTATCCTTAAGTACTAAATTGGAATGCCTCGGATAAGTATGTCTCTCTTACCAAGCCCCTCTGACCATGACACAACAGCGCTTAACACTACGTTATTAGGCATATGATCTAACTCTACCAGAAGACCCTAAGCAGCAATAATGGGTTAATGACAATTCTTGGCCGATTCTGATAGTATCTTAATATTGCGAGCTGTGATACTTTTTAATTCCCACCTCTGGGCACGAGTACTGAGCGCCATTACTGGAAAGGCCTTGCGCGTACTCTACCACGCTGCTCCGAGAATTCTCTCAATTCACTAGTAACATGCATTGTCAGTTAACTCATTAAACCGAACAACTACGTCAATCTAATCATTTCAAAGCCAAATTAATTGGTTTTGCAATCAATAAAGCCCTAAACCTTTACAACAATTGCTTAATCTGCAAGCTGTGCAGTGCTGAGCGCCTATTACAAGGGCAGATGTGGGACGAAATTAATCAAGGTCGGGGGCAGGCTTAGCTGAGTTCGGACGGGTTTGACCCTGTTGTGTGTGGCCACGAAATCAGAGATTGTAATGACCTAAAACCATTGGAGCAGTAGACTAACGGTCTAAACACGATCTCTCAATCGAGAAACCGAAGTTCAAATCCTAAGCACGCAACCTGATTTTTCGTATTACAAATTAATTATCATTGCTTCACGGTGAAGAAAAAGATCGTGAGGAATCCTACTCATCTGACAATGACTTAAAAAAATTCTGAAAAGTGGGTGAAGTCTACACGTTTGCACTTGGCCAGCACAGTGACCTATGGCCTAAAACTCTTTCATTCTGAGAGGATACTTGTGCCCAACAGTGGGACAATCAGGGGTTAACAACAAACCTGCATGTCTTAGCTCTATAACGACAATGGTGTATTATTAAACAGTTTAATCTATAAAACTTTTACAAAATTCATATGGAAATATATACAACAAAAATCACACTATACATATAACAAAAAAACTGTCATTCAAATTTATATCAGTCTATCTGTTTGTTTGTCTTGAGTAATCTTGGAAACTGCTAGTCCAATTTCGACGGCATTTTCACCGATAAAGGTTACTTTGTTTTAGAAAAGAAAATAAGGTTCCACACTAACAAATTAAAATATGTATGTACCCATAATGTATTCGCGTTCCATGCGCTCTTAGCTGCCGTGGCCAGCCCTAATACTAAGGCAGTTGTAGTAAATAGAACACCCAATGTGATATTTAGCAGATCATGGAATCACAAATAAAAGCATGGAATCGCAAAAAAAAAACAGAAGTACTTTATATAACATTGAAGTAGCAAACGAGCATGCAATCCACCTGATCGGACTCGGATCGGGTAAGCAATTTTATTCACAGCAGGGATTTTATCAGAAGTCAATCACAGGTGCAATGCAAATCACAATCACATTTAAGGTGGTAGAACTCTTTGTGGTTCGACTCCGGAAGCACCACCGCCACACCTATTTCTGCCTAATAACAGCAGTGT
>MOOZ01000781.1:91950-108166 GCA_002930495.1 Cecropterus lyciades
TCCGTGCATCATCAGGGTTGAAGAGCTGAAGTTCCAATTTGACGTTTCATGTCTCTGCTAAGCAATCTTACTGTCTATCCGTAAGCACCAAATGGCCAACATTTATGGTTTAGCCCTGCAGTAGCCCTGCATCAGAATTGAGAAGTTGAAGGTAAATTTTTTCATCGTAGCCTTCGCTTATCAATCTAATTATATATCCATAAGCATCAAATGGCTGACTCTTATCATTTAGGCTTGCAGTACCCTGCATCATCAGGTTTGAGGAGTTGAAGGTCAAAATTTTCATCTTATATCACTGCATAGTAATCTTACTGGATATATGTAAGCACCAAATGGCCAACTTCTATGGTCTAGGTTCGAAATTCCTCAGGGTTGAGGAGTTCAAAAGGTAAAATTTTTCATAATATGTCTCTGCTCAGTAATCTTATTATATATTCGTAAGGACCAAACGGCTTTCTTTGGTTTTGGCTAGCAGCACCCCTACATCATCAGGATCGAGGAGTAGAAGAACACATTTTTCATTATATGATTTTATCTTAGATACTTAATGTTCAATGCAAGTTTCATGAGAATCAGATCGATAGAAGCTGAGTTATTCGTCTATTTGTCGCACACACACTAAATGCAAATTTAAGACTTATGTGGTTTTCTTATATATGCCTTTGTCAGAATTAAACCAAATTGAAAAGGGGACCCCACGGGAACCACCAGCTTTAAAAAAAAACAGAATAGGTTCACCCAGTATAGTACCACGAATGTATCGAAGGTTCAAACATAAAACAAAATACAGTCGAATTGAGAACCTCCTCCTTTTTGAAAGTGGGTTAATACGTATCGCCGGAGTCGAATCAATAAGTATTTCCTTTAAAATTATACACTATTCCACAAACATCTCCGTTAAAAAGATTTTATTTTAATGGCTGTAATATAATTTACTTCTTAATGTTTGGCAGGGTTTTCCCGCAAATGGGAAAAACTGAATCGATGAAGAATGAATGAAGCTCGAAGCGGAATCGACGGAGAATAAAACCGACAGAAATAAAAACTTGAAAAAATGCCGACATGCATGTGTATCTACGTAAATGCAAAATATATGTACATACTTATATAGAGAGGTATCGGTTACGGTAAGTGTCGCGAGTTCAATGATTATTTCCCATCTCGAAAATGCATCTAAAGAAATTTCCAGTTCAAAAAGACTAATAACCGGGATCGGCAGCTTACCATGCCCTACGAGCACTGAAGCAAAAATTAAGTGTTCACCTACCCAACTGCTCCAATATTAATGTAGACCAAATACGTAATACATAACCAGTGGAACTAGGATTCAAATTCACTAAAATCTTTCTATTTACATTATAAAATACTCGGTTCACACAGCGTTAGGCTACACGTTTTTATTCAGGATAAATCTTATGAAATAAACAGTATGGTAATGTTTAGACGACGCTATGCAAAGAATTAATACTATCCTAACTTTTTTATAATATTGAAGTAGCAAACAAGTATGCAGTACATCTAAGTGGCTACTGCCCATGGACCCCTGTAATCAACCCCAGATAAGATGTGTGGTTGGCCACAGAAGCGTTGTTTTTCCTGAGGAGTAAGTTGGAACGCCTCGAATAAGTATGTCTCCCTTACCTAACCCTTAAACCAGAATAACCAGCGCTTAACACTGCTATTATTAGGCAGAAATAGGTGTGGCGATGGTGCTCCCGGAGTTGAACCACAAAGAGTTCTACAACCTTCAAACTTGTCAAGCGAATAAATTATGTTTTTCGTTTGCAATATATAGATCATTGCTAATTTGCAGTGTAAATAATACGTGATGGCGATTTTATGTCGAATACAAATAAATCGTGCAGTACAAAACCGTGTGAACCTAGCATAAACGATCTAATCAAGTGTCGAGCGCCTGTGATCCTTTGAATCTGATACCGTAATCTCATACTATATTAATATCCCAAGGGGTATCAAGTACCCGACGATACTCTTGGTTCAATACTACATATAATTTAATACAGGGTAAACAGAACAGGGATGTCACGCAATTGACAGTCATTCCATATCAAAACAAAACTGATATATCAACAGTGTCAGGAGATTCAAAGAAACACGCGAACTTATCTGTCAAGTGTTAGATTGATGCGAAAGCCTCCGAGGAGCGAGTCGGGGTAAGTGATACCCCTGCAGCGGAGGGAGTATTAAGTTCTTCACATGACAAAAATAAAAATTACTCTTATTTCTTACATGTGAATCTGGCGTATAAAATTTACTATTGGCAAATTGTATTGTATCCAGTAAGTCGTTGTGCCACTGAAGAAGAGGCGACTACTAGGTATATTTACTTCTTTACTTCATATTATCATTTTTCACGTAACCATATTTCGGTTAAAAATAAGCCCAAAGTAATATCATTTATAAGACGTTTTTAGTGTTTGCTAAGCAGTTCTTGTGTCTCGGTGGAAGGTAGTTGTCGGCTCACTTTAATTTGTGGCGACCATCTTTGTCCTTAGTAGCAACGCCTCAATGATTGACCTCAAAGCCCTTGTTCTATATAAAACTGCTTACAGGTCATGACTGCGGACCACTTACCATCAAAAATACTGCATGCTGGTTTCTTACATCATCATCATCATCATTAAATTGTAAAAAAGTTGAAGGAGCAAACCAGCATGTATTCAACCTGATGGTAAGTGGCTCACGCTGCCCATAGGCATCTGTAATCAACCTCGGGTACCGTACCTGAGGTAGGTGTGGGCTACCTAAGGTACGGGAGATCTTACCTGAGAGTTTTCAGCAGTGCATTGCTTACGGAGCCTTTTCAGCAGTGCATTGCTACTGCCGAAAAGTTTTCAGTTGGAAGTATCTTGCCGGATCTTTTTAATAGAGGCCGTTTCGATCCGGTTATAAGAATAAATCGTATTGTAACTGACAATTTGTAAGTTCCTCCGTATTCCTATATAAATTAAAAATAAATCATTTCAGTACATACAAAGTCGTATGTAATGTAATGAAGTGTCTTTATTTTCGGTTACACGTGTCTAGGAAGTACACTGACCACTTAATACTGGACCTTTATGTTAATTTTCTAGTTATGGCCACGTTGACTGTCATGTACAACTCAATTAATGTCAAGAGAAGCTTGTGACTCGCAACCCAGAATGGAGGCGGTATATCAAATCTTAGGTTCATGACCCCCGTGCTCAAAGGCTTAAAGCTAAACCACTATTGACGGAGCTCCAGGATTACAAATAAGATACCTGTGCCTTAGTATGAGTTAATTACGTTTCCTCAGAACAATCATTGTTACGTTTTGGCAATCTTTAATCAATAGTTTTGGTTCGATGCGATTTTAAAGGATGTTTTTTAAGAATTCAGAAGTTAACGCCATTCTTTGTGGTTTCACAGATATTATTGAAATTTCAACAATTTTCTCGGAAAATTGTAAAAACACATATTCTTCATTTGTTAAGGAATTTCAACATTACAAAACATTCGTTTTTAAACATGTGTATGGTCTGATTATTAAATAGTTATGAGATGGAACTAGTCATCATTGTTTTGTAAATAATTTAGGATAACTTAGCTTCAACAAACCGACAGACAAAAAATCTTAAAAAATACAGTTTCTATAATAGCGTCAATATATTGTAATAAAAATCATAGTATAAGAGCTAGTGATAATCAACAGACACACGTAGAATACTTGTTAACAATAAATTTAATAGTCACTAAACGTAACCCAACTGAGGTCACGAAAGAAATTGGTTTCATAAAAGCTTTTCAATGTCGGTCACTGTCAGTTTACGAGCCATGCAGATGCTACGGGTTTAGGTGAAGGTATAAAGTATCTTAAGTGTCTATATCCTATTTTTACGTTTGCATCTCGCGGAATTTACATTTTCTACTACTTTAATATTCACTTGGAGATTTTACATTCTTTACTACATATTTTCTTATCAGTCTAGACCCGTAGCGTTAGATATGGATTTATATTGTGTAATCTAAACAAAAACGTCTAATATAGTTGTATTGCAATTTAAAGTCCCTGTGAGATGTAACACAGTCTTACGTTCTTCGTTGTTCACAAGTGGTTTTACTCATGTATGTCCCGTAAAATACAATATCGTAAATAAAATAACACAAACTACATAAGTGAAGAAGGTTTGCTATGAGACAACATCAACCCGATACAGAGAATAACTATCCCCACATAGAAAATAATGTGCAAATAAAATAACGTGTGAATCAAGTTAATTAAAAAGTCATAGTATGAGAGCCAGTGATAATCAACAGACACGTAGAATACTTGTTAGCAATAACTTTGATAGTCACTAAACGTTAACCAACTGAGGTCACGAAAGAAATTGGTTTCATAAAAGCTTTTCAATGTCGGTCACTGGTAGTTTACGAGCCATGCAGATGGTAAGGTCTTAGGTGAAAGTATAAACTTTCCTAAGTGTCCATATCCTATTTTTACGGTTGTTTGTTGTTGTTGGATTTTACATTTCAAGTGATAAATCATGTTTAAATTAGCGCGTCTGTACACTGAAGATTTATTTAAACTGATATTTTAAATGCTAGCTGGTTTGTTTAAAATTCAAAGCTTGCAAACCGTCAATCAATTTCATGGCGTTGTGTGATGCGGGATGAAAGTTTTTGTATGAAATACTTGACAATGTGTTTCTTTAGAACTATCCATATTTAATCTCTTTGCATAAAATAGATTTTCAATAGGTGTACACAAACATTTACTCGTTGTGAATTATATTTCAGTACTAGCTGCGCCCCACAGTTTCACCCGTGTATTAGTTACTACAAAGAAAACTAATTTATTTAGCGCGTTCAAACAAACAAACAAACTCTTCAGCTTTATATATTAGTATAGATTAGCTGAGTCCTATAGGATTCCGCACGTTAAAAAAATGCAACATGTCATATATATAACTGAAATTGATAAATGATAGCCGGCTCTATATACCTGAAACGAACTGACATTAGCGGCAGCGACAGCGACTAGGTAGGAAGCGCGAGCGGTATTTCGGCTTTTTTCAAAATATAATGTTAAGCTGATTTACGCTTTACAACATCATCTATCTGCCAGTGAAAGTCCCGTCAAAGTCAGTCCAGCCATTTTGGAGATTAGTCGGGACAGACAGCCATTTTTTTTTAAATTGAAAGTACGGTGCTTCCATAGATATTTAATAAAAAAAGCTGTTATTTTGACATTACACACAGAAACTTTTATTTTATTAATATGTTATTGTACATTTCACACGTATTTCTAGTCGAATTCAATGCATAGTTACCACGAAATCGTCATAATATACATAATATTTTTACATAAACAACATTCTTATCCGAAATTCATTATTTTCAGTCAAATGTTAATAAAAAGTAGAATTTCTGGATTTGCAGTCGCGTAATCCATGCTTAATCTAAAATATAAAGTTGGGAACTATTTACGGGCGAGATGGTGCCAAATTCCTTGAGGAACACTCCCACAGAGTAGTATAATGGTCCAGGAGTCTGCAATGGAACTTTCGAGCTTTAAAATATGTAGTGGATCGATACAAAATATTTTACATAAATCCATTACCTTCGTTAAGTATTAAATTATGATCTTTCTGACTTTTGGTGCTCATAAGGATATAAAGTCAACGGCTAAACTGATGTTTATATAAATCTTTTGTTTTATTATAATAATTGACGCTATGCAATAAAATGTTGACGTAGCATGTAAGCTGTAATGTCACTAGAATAATACAAGTGGTTGTAATAAGACTTAATTTATAAAATATTCCTGATAACTTCACAAACTACGCAATTTGGTCACGACTTTGGTCTCATAGATACTAAACACCAATCGAACCCATCAATCATCACTATATATTTTATAAATTATTTTGCGTTCTAAATTATTGATCACATCCTCCTACATAGATGGAAGTCTATCAGTCAAATCCAAAGCTTTATCGAATAAACAGTAAATACTAAACAATCAACACTAATAATAAATCATTTTATCTACAAAGCTTTTGATCACACGCTCCTAGACTACATAGGCAGGTGGCAGGCTATCAGTTAAAAGACGGCAGTTGTAATTACGCGCAGTATCGACATTCCGGGGCGGGATTGCCTGCGGAATGCGGATCGCTCCCGGATCCCGGATTCTTGTCCCAACTCCCACCTGGACCTTATCTTGCACTCGGGCTTGTTTTAATCTATCGAGTTACTTGTATAAAAAGTGACTAGATATATACCGCAGCCGAAGTAATGGAACCATGTTCTTATTGGTAATTATTTACCTTAGTTTATGATAACTAAGAATAAACGTACATTTAAATTATAATAAGTTTTAGTAGATGGGTTTAATTAAATGCAGACTAAATGCTATCTTAAGATATGAAATGTTAAATGCTAAATTACTGACTAAATGTTAAAAACTAAATGCTAAATTCAATATTAAGTTTTGGTTGAATGCGATTTCAAACGCACAATTAATATAACTGATTTTTATTATTATTTGTTGTCAGTCGTCCATTTTGTTTTCAAATGAATATATAATTGCAATATACGGTACAAACACGCGGAACTATCACATTAATTATATGTATGGATAAAATTTATTTTTGGCAAAACTTTTGTCAATCACTTCACACTAATTAGGATCACATACGACATATTAATGGAATCGTCTCAGTTTGCAGAGCGACATAGGTAAATATTTTTTACTGTTTGGACGAAAAGTGATTAATTAAATATATTATTATAAAGCCAAAAACTTAAAATGAAGTGAAATGAAGGCTACCAATCATTTTTAAGTCAGGTTTTTTGTTTCAAATTTTTTGACAGTGTTACTTGTAAGTATATACACTAAATGTTTTCTAGTGCATTACATAAACAATTTTGTCACTATTTACTCCAGAACCTCGTCTCTTTGAGCACCCAGAACAAAGAGAAACACTGAGACGTTTAAACTCACAAAGAAGTAACTCAAAGGAGCTGTGTGTGAAATTATGTTCTTAGCATATCTTGATTACGTTACATTTGTGTTCTCTGAATATCTTCTGAGCTGCGGTGAATAGTGCCGTGTGGTGTTGATCTCGAATAGCACCACTTCCTGTCTTCTCATGGATATTCTAGGAGACGACTGAGGCACAAAATCACGGAGATGGATAACAGCGACTTCCTATGTAACATCAACATCTTTTTTCGGTAACAAGGGAGAAACTTTCAAAAGGTAACATTACATAACATAACATTGACACCTAATGCGGGCACAGTTAGCCAAAATATCAATAAGGCAGGCTTTTTTTTGTAACGAGGGGGAAACCTTCAAAAGGTACCCGACGCCGTGGGAGCAACGCCGGGTTATGTGGGATTTTTACCGCAGTAAAACATCCCCGGTGGCCGTCCCCAGCGCTGCGTGGATGACTCCGGGATCTCCAACACAACCCGAGTCCTCCGAGCACACATGCCGCCGTCCTTCCTGAGGTTGCTTGGCTGGAAGGCTCGAGCTCCCACTCTTACCGCCCGCAACCTCGGAAGCCCCCTTTTAGACGCTTTTTACGATACGTAGGGGATACCGTAGCCCTATTCTGGTGCCGGAACTACAGGGACCAGAAAGGCAGGCCTATGTCTAACAACAATGGACTTGCAGCAGGCTGATTAAAAGATAGATTGTGTCTGAAACCAGTTAAATCCTAGGTAAACGAATTTTAAACGGTATTTCGACACTGGAGGTTAGGGGTCTGAATCCGAGATACTTATAATTATTCCAAGTATCCTACCATCTGTATTGGAATCCTTCATGCAGCAACTCATCTGTGATTGACTTCAGATATAACCATTGTTCTATATGAAGCTTACAGATTTCCATTGGCAGCTGTGATCACTTACCGTCAGATGGCCTGCATGCCTGTTTGCTTACAAAAAGCTTGTGAATTCGTTATTTACATTCTACGTACATACCATGATTAAAACGTGAATTTATAATGTGACTGGCATTATGACTATTGTATCATACGAGCATCTTCTTGAAATAGTCTAGATTTATGTCGACCACTCGAGTGCGGTAGCGGTCACCATACCGGTATGACACGTAGTGGGTCCGGTTCGATTCTGGACCGACAGAAATCCAAATTATGAGTTCCGATCTTTTCTGGGTGTTTGTCTTTGTGTGTGTTCATGGCACCCACATTACGGGATAAATCTAGTGTAAGGCAATACGTGTACAAATGGAAAACCGGAAAATCTTTGTTAATATTAAACTTCTGTCTATATAGAACTTGACAACGAAGATACAAGCGACGCTAGTTAAATGAATGTTAATATTGAGTTATAATTTACCTTCAAAGAAACAAAACAAAGTTGTACTGTGACTGAGATCTTTGAAGCAACAAAGAGGAACTGCAACTTGGAGTTTCGCTTTGCGAACTAGTCATACTGATGTACAGTAAATTAACTTGGAAATTTCAGATTTAACTAAGCAATTATGATGCAAACTATAGATAGAAAGCGCTTTTTTAAGAAACATTAAAAGATACTTAGGATTGTTGTTTATTGCCTTAGAATTTAAAAATAATCCACGGATATTAACGTTTTTTACACTAATAGTCCAACACCAGGATTTTTTCTGTCGTGGGTGCTGTTAGCACACAAACCCAGACGCAGCACAGAAATCGAAATTCGTCATTCCAATATGTGTTCGGGGATTGACCTGGAACCCACTGCATGTCAGACCAGTATGGTGACCACTCTGTCACGCGGGACGACATTGACGGAGACTTTCAGTTTCAACTCTATTTTTCACTTCTTGCGTTTCGGTGTAAGGGTGTCGAAGCCCGCTGACTTGCATATGAAATTATCGTCTTAGTCTTCAGAAGTGGCCACGCATCTGTTCTGGGTTTCAAACATAACCGCTGTTCTATATGGTTACAGGTATCCATGGGCTCCAGAGATCTGACTGCATACTCATTTTCTACTTCAATTTTACAAAAAAAAATATACAGTCGGATTGAGAACCTCCTCCTTTTTTTGAAGTCGCTATATTTCTAACTCAATGATATTAATAACTGTTGTGTGGTGTCTTCAAAGCATCATTAAAAAATATATTGCAAGATATGGCCAAAAACTAATACATAAATGTTTAATGTGCATTGTAATGTAGGGGCGAACGTAAACTATGATTGTTTTAAAGAAACGTAATAAACTCCTACTACAAGCGTTGGTTTGAAAGGTGTGGAACATAGAGACTAACGAAAGGCATTCCAATTTCCTTACGTATAGCAACCCTTTTGTGAGGAACCTCAGGTTATCATAACTTAAACCTATTAAGACTTCAGTTCAGACGTAGGCAGCAATAGCTACGTACCGCCAGATAGACATACTTATTTGCTACCTCAGTTTATTCATAGCTAGATTTGTCCCGCGGTTTCACCCGTAAAAATGTAATGTAACAAAATTTTAACATGTGTGAAGTGATAGATAGATACGTCAAACCATGTTATTAAATTGATAAAAGAATTTTGAAAAAAAAATCCTAAAAGAATTTATTGTTTATTTCATAATATCCATGATTCTTATTTTTTTTTTCTTTATTTACTCAAATATTATTTACAAGACTAGAGACACAAAACTGCCAATTAAGCGAGATCTCGTAATTGGCGAGATCTCGCAGTATTGATATTCATAAACTCGCGAGATCTCGCCTCAGCCCAAATCCCGCAAGATTGCATTCCCTAGTTACAACCTTAATTCCATAAAGGGATTTGCAATCTATGAAATTATTGTATTATTTTAATGTTACAGTACTGATTACAAAATCTTTATGGCGACAAGAGTTTGCTAGTAAGTGACTTCCTTTGCAACTTGGTCGTATTATTTTCTGTAATAAAGTCGTTTTTTTTTACTGTAGTACTAAGTAATGTTAAATGTTAAAAACATAAACATAAACGCTTTCTACACTCATAGCCCCACAGTAGGATTTTCTTCTGTGTCGTGGGACACACAAAGACGAATACACAAACTCCCAGACCCAGAACAGAAATCTAAACTCATCATTCAGATGTTTAGTCTAGCCGAGGATCGAACCCGGGATCCACTGCGTGTCAGAGCGGTATGGTGACCTCTCCGCCACGCGGGTCGTCAAAAAAATAACAGAAGACAGACATATTGTTTATGATAACATACTTTCATTTTAGCTTATACTAAAACTAATTTAAACTAACAAAAAAAAAATTAACTTGCTCTAAAACTAAGTGATAAAACAACAAAAAGATTCATTCCACTGTCTGTCTGTGTTTGCTAGGTAACGCTTTGTTATTAAACATTCCATATCGAATTTTCCCCGAATATAGGCATATTAATATTTGGATATTTTATCATGCGAAAGTTGCGAAATGCGAAAGTTTTAGAAGATGTATGTGTACTCTTTCACGCAAAAGCTACTGGTCAGATTTCGCTGAAATTTGGCAAAAAAATAGTTTATGGCCTAGAAAAACATATAGGCTACCCTTCATCGTAGTAAACGCGAATGAAAAGGACAGAGCCAGGGGAATAAGCTAGTACAATTTATAGTTAAGTAACATATTTTAACGCAAGTAAAACTGCAGTGTATAACTATACATATTTTGAATAAATTAAATTTTATTTAAAGTTAAATATTTTGTAAGTTAACTCTAAGAAGCAACACATGATTTTTCCAGTCATTAATATGTAGGATGTTAATTCTGAGTTGTGGTGTTGGTTTTGAAAAAGACCACTCCCTAGTAGAGGACGATTAAGGGACATAACTTGACTGGCGACTTGATGGGTAACAGCATCTACCTGTGTACCATCAACACCCACCGCATTTAACAACATGCATTGCTGACATGGTGACTATTGACAAAACCCCCATTAAGGGCGGCGTATGTCTAGTAGTGAACGAAAGGCTGCTAAACGAATTTAATTGAGCTTTATTTCAATAAAATCGCCAAAATTTAATTACATTAATTGAATTAATTCTAAAATTAAACGTCGTTGAAGATTCTGTCTATAACACCTTTACATATCGATACCTAAAGTTAGCGACATTTCCAACAGCTCAGCCACGCTACCTTCTAACTTTCGACACATCCAATTACACCTTGAAGTTCGCTAAATTAACTTTAGAATTAATCAAATGAGAAAATTCAGGAGATTCTTTGGATCTTTCGAGTAATCCGTTATAAGCGAGTTTCGAACGCTAACTGGATGAGAAAGGCACCAAATCGAGTCCTGAGTATAATGAAAATCAAGTTTTCGCCAAGCGTTAAGTCCATTTAAAGTTAACACTGTTAAAACTTAAACTAACTTGGTCTTACCTAGGGCAATTGTTTAGATAATTATAATATTTTATAGAATAAAGATAAACTTAAAAATATCTACTATATTTTTAAGTTTCTTTTATAAAATAGGATAATATGCACATTAAAAATTCAATAAAAGTTAAACATTGTTACTTACCAATTTTTGAAGGGATATTTCTTTAGAATCGTTGATTTGAAACTAGATAAAACGTAATTGCGTCACGAAGCAGTCATCCGCGCCACAATTAGATGGCCTTGTACCCTTGGACTTTTCTGAATCACGCCCACGACTTTACGTATATGCCAAATAAAATGTCCAAATATGGGCTGCAGTGATTACTTAATCGATTTTTAAGTTTCACTCCTCCATTGTATGAATTGGGCACATACATTTTTTAAAGTTGACTAACTATTGCCTTATTTCGATTTTTTTTCTTTATAGTTTAGAAGTAGCAAACGAGCATGCAGCCCACTTGATGGCAAGTGGCTACTGCCGCCCATGGATATCTGTAATGAACACTAGGTAAAATCAAAGTATCACCTAAGATTAGCCACAGATGCGTTTCTACCCCTGAGGACTAAGATGGAATACCTCGGAAAAGTATGTCTCCCTTACCACACACTTCAGAGCAGAACACAACAGCGCATAACACTGCTGTTATTAGGCAGAAATAGGTGTGGCGGTGGTGCTTCCGGAGTCGAACCATTTAAAGTTCTACCACCCTTCATTCTCGTATATTTTATTTGTAATTAACCCCAGACAAGATTAGTGTTTCCCAAGGTCACACACGCGTTGCTACCCCTGACGACTAAATTGGAATACCTCACATGTCTAACACCCTTCAAATCAGATCACAAAAGCGCTTAACACTACATTATTAGGCATAAATAATTATACATTTAGAACGAGAATCGAATTCTGTACACGCGTCTAGAATAAGTCCTTTGTTTAACCTACCACCCTATATTAAGACCTATATATCAACACCACATACATATTCAGAGCGGTTGGCACCCCTAGTCTGACATGAACATTGGATTTCAAATATTCCTCGCTTTGATTAGTGATCTCAAACTCGACTACGTCGTACGTTTAGTCAGAAGCTCGTGTAGATATTGGTGAGCTAATATAGACCAATTAGTGCTTCGGAAATTACCTATCTATTATTAGCTTCATCAAAGTTCACGTCAAAGCATTGACTGTTGGGAATATGAAAACATCTTTATCACTTCAGAACCGTTTCAAGATTAAAATTGTTGTATAGTGCAAATTTTTAATATCCTGTGAATCCGTCTAGTGTATCTATACTAATATTATAAAGCTGAAGAGTTTGTTTGTTTGTTTGAACGCGCTAATCTCAGGAACTACTGGTCCGATTTGAAAAATTCTTTCGGTGTTAGATACCCCATTTATCGAGAAAGGCTATAGACTATATATCATCACGCTAAGACCAACAGGAGCGGAGCAGCAATGAAGAATGTTTCAAAATCGGGGTTTTTTTTCTAATGAGAGCTTACGCTGCATGCATAATGTTAATGTATGTCACGTTTTCTTTCTTCTTTTCTATTTCTTTTTAACGCGGGTGAAACCGCGAGCTCAGCTAGTTAAATATAAAAAGTCTTGTGTTGTCTTTTCTCTTTTGTCTCCTCCGTCAATGTCTTAATGTCTCGTTAAAGAATAAATATTATAGTTTGGTGCAAAGCTTGTCTCTTTAGTAATATAAAATAAATAATCCACGTTTTAAACTATTTAAAAAAAAATAAGCAACCATAATTATCCGACATGAAAAGGGTTCCGCGTTTAATCCCTAGGCATATTTATATAATAAGCTTAAAACTAAAACATAAAAAACATTATTGGAAATAGTCAAGACAAAAATAATCATACAAACATTAACATAAATTAACTTGCAACAAAAAACCCGACCGCTAAACTGAAAGTAAAAAAATACTACAATCATGAAATGTTACAATAGAAATATAGGTGTTATTTAGTTTATTAGGAATAGAATTATTATAAAATTATATATCACATGTACGTCAGTCTAAGTACTGCGACGATATCAATAATACAATCTGTCGGTTTTGGCTGTAGCGTGTGCTAAAAATACATACATATGTAGATACATACGCTCGAAAACCAGTACCCTCGGTCTGACGCAATTGGTTTAAAATAGCAGCATTTTAATATCCTCGTTGGTTATATAAGGTAAAGTTTAGCGCTCCCTAATTTCCTGGATGACTTATTAATGCCATATTCAATGCAATGGAAGTAGTTAGTAAAATTTGAAAACGTATGAATCTCCGAAGATCTTAAATATTGGACTAATTGTATTCCGTTTAACATCTATTATTTACCGTTCGACAGATTGTTTTAATGATGATATTCTAATTGCGGAAACTATTAACGATAGGAAATGTCGTATCGTTAAAAATCGATATTATAAAATCGATTGTAAAGTAAACTAATGAGTTTACTTTACAATCGATTTTATAGAATCGGCAATCTTAACTTACCTTTTCATTTACGACTACTGAAAAAATATTTTAGAATAATAAACGAAAACATTTTTTTTTGTCAAAAAACAATTCATTTCTGGGAGTAATGAACAAACATAAAATTAAAAGTATCGAGTGAAAAATCAAATCTAACAATTTAACTGTACCTTATACATTTTTGAAATTGTTTATTTTTATCTTAAATGTAGGTTTTGTCTGAAATTTGAAACGATGTCAAACTAATCACAAAGCTAATAACTCTTAAAGCCGAGAAATATAAGAAATAGAAGAGTTTCTTTGAAATCATTCGTGGTGAGTAATCAAAATTTATATGAATATTTTGTTTTTAGATAAAAGTCTAAAGCTTCCAAATTGTTCTGACAAGTTTACAGCAACCACAGACAATTAGGGCCTTTTTCATGTCACGCGTGAATTATCACATTGCAGTCTTTCCGCAACCCGCGTACCTGTCGGAAATGACAAAGAAATAATATATTAAATGATACTATGCAAGTGGTGTGTCTACTAACCAAATCCACAGACGGAGACACACTTACTTATATTATATATAACCGACAGGTTTAATAAGGCGACTGTCGCAGACCTCAATGGTAGCCACGCATCTGTAATTGACTTCTCGAGGTAGAACTTCTCTTGTATATGAAGTTGATGACAACAGATCTCCATATTCGGCAGTGACTTTATACATCGATTCGAACTTATTGATACATCGAGAGTTAAAATCAAAAAGCAAAACGAAAACTTTTAACGGATTAAAACTAATAGGCCCGAGAGTACTGCCCAGACCAACCCCTTCTCAATTCAAATCCGTCCCAAAACGTCAGGTGAACTGGATGCTCGTTTACACACCCTCATACCTACACACAAGGAACACAAATTTAAAACAATTATTTTTAATCATATTTTCATCGGAAAGTACATCCAGAGTCCTAAATTACAACAATTAATATAAATACGTGTAAAATAATAAATGAAAGCAGTTTAATACGAGTATTTTTAACCGCGTTTCTGTTGCGAACACGTGGTCGGCCTGGCTTTGTCACCTGGTAACCGAATTATCTGCAATGGTAAAAATAATTTTGTAGAACTGCTATTTTATACACTTTAACACTATACATTTTTATTTATTATTAGTTAAAATAGTATTTCATATCTTTTTACACATATTAACTAGATCTAGTTGCAAATTTGTAATTTTATACTTGAATACTAATCTAATGTATTCATACATTCATTCAGTCGTCTAATGCTAGTTTCGCCGTGTGATGTCCATCTTGAATAGTTCTACTACTTTCCCGTAAATATCGTAGAAGGTGGCTAAGGACAGAATTCACACCAACGCCTAATAATACCACTGCGGTCACCAACTGGCCAGGCGGACTAGTAGAAACAACCCCATTAATGAGGCCTTTATTCAGCAGCGGAACCAAAATCGCAAATATACAACTATTGTTACTGACACAAACAACAACTACCAAAGCCTACAGAGGTTGCTTCATCGTCAACCCCTTGTCGTCCCACTGTCGGGCACGGGTCTCTTCTCACTCTTTTAAGATGAGAGGGATTTAAGCCATAGCCCACCGCGCCAAGTACTAGTTGGTAGACTTCACACACCTTTGAGAACTCTTTTTTTATTTACAGAACTCTCAGGTGTGCAGATTCCACAGAGGTTACTTATTTATTAATATTTTGACAAAGGACCATTTAATATGCATTCTGATATCCTTTTATGTGGTGTTACCCAAGCCTATTTTTAATTGAAAAACTGTTGAAAAACTAATCGCTATTCAGATCCCGCGTCCATTGCAAACCAAAAAAGGAAAACTCCAAAATCCTCGCTCACTATCCTCGCTGTTCAAAATATTTGGAGCACACTGCCAACCTATCGACTATCCGAAACAGTTTCTAATCAACACCGAATATTGCTTACAAACGTACCATATAGGTTATATGGTTACACGTCAGACAGTACCTTTTGGGCAAGCACGCATTATCAAATCGAAAAATAATAAATAAATAGTTTTCGATTTAGAAACGTATCGCCTTTACAATTATATTAAATCAAGTTTCATTTACTAATTTGCAAGTCAATCTGTAAGATATTCCATCTTGATCGAGATGCCAATTTACGCGATATCACAAAATAATACATACAGCCAAACACAGAATCTCATCCTTTTTGAAGTCGGTCAACAATCAGCTCTAGCTAGTCAGCTATTCGCTTCTAGCTTTCTATGTAGCCTTATGTAGGGTACATTTACCTGATTATATATAATAAGTCATTATTACTAGGGCGGCGCTGATATTGGCACTTTTTACTTCGAAAATATCAGCATTTTAGCGTAAACTTGCATACCCAA
>MOOZ01000781.1:140336-156981 GCA_002930495.1 Cecropterus lyciades
GATTTATATTAATGAAACATAGTTACGTCGAGTTATATTTTATTTATGTGTAGGGGACATACCCAAACCACGTGACCATTTTTTTTTTATTAAATTGAAGTAGCAAACGAGCACGCAGTCTACCTGATGGTAATTATTTACTACCCCCGATGGACATCCGTAAGCAACTTCATATAGAACAGGAGTTCTATCTGAAGTCGATCACAGATGCGTTGCTACTCCCGAGGAGTAAGATGGTCGAGTCATAATAAGTGAGTGGAAGGGTGTAGTTGCCGGACCACGCCCTTCCACCGAAACGCAAAAACTGCTTCACGCTAGAAATAGGTCTGGCGGTGGTACTTCCCCGGTAGAACCGGACAGTTCTACCACCTGGATTCTTCACAATACCAGGCTTGGTCACAGGGATGAGGGGAGGGGTTAAGGTATTCGTCACTTAGTAAATATCCTCTAAAGGAAATCTAGCTATATTCAAATATTTCACTTATAACTATAGGTACGAAGGTACTTTTGGGGTCACGCGGCAAACAGTGTTAATAATGAATAATATGAGCTAAATTATTGTTTTTCAAATTTCCGTTTGCAAAAAATGATTGAAAACTGTATTTATGAAATACTACGTGACAACTAGTGGAGGGGGGAGGAGGGGTCTACTTATAAGTACTACGGATACTACGGATGGTCACGAAGGGGAGGTGGTCAAAACTTGTCAAAAATAGGTCACGTGGTTTGGTTTCTCTAACAAATCTTCATAATATCTTGTCGTTCGGTAGTGCGTGAAGAGTGACACCCCCTTAGTCAGAACTTGTCACAAATAGGTCACGAGGTTTGCGTACGCTCCTATTCATTTAATACATTAACATAACATTGTTATTAATTTATGTTAATAAAATCTCATTACAACTAATTTACACAACATTTTTAATTAATTTCTAAACTAAAAGCTAAATACTATTAATGGATGGATGTCAATAACATAAGTATGTTTTCCCCTTTCAAACTAAAAACAAAAATAGTTTTGAAAGGCAAAATATATTATGCAAAACGCACAGGGTCGGCAGTCTAAAAAATTAGTAATAGGGCTCTGATGCTATTATTTTATTTTTCGTGATTGATAAGAAAAAATGCGTAAATTTTTTTATCACAAAATAATATTAATTTTTCGTGGTTAAAATAATCACCTAGGCTATTGACACCC
This sequence comes from Cecropterus lyciades, assembly GCA_002930495.1. Lineage (NCBI taxonomy): Eukaryota > Metazoa > Arthropoda > Insecta > Lepidoptera > Hesperiidae > Cecropterus > Cecropterus lyciades. The sequence continues at coordinate 141,532 of MOOZ01000781.1, forward strand.
ATCGTTTGCTCTACTTTTACACAAAGTGAATATATTATTAACTTCATTATTGTAATTATTTTATAATACGAAACTATTGTCTAATATAAAGCAATAGCAAACCTAAAGGGAATAATATATGAACGATAATATTTCTAAATAACTGTGATATTATCTCACTATTTATTACAAGATCATACTGTAGATTCAATGCCATTAAGCAAGTCATTTGCAAATTTGATCAGTTCTCAATTTGTGTATATGATTACTTGAGCTATTCGATACCTTCTTTACTTTCTTAGACACCTCCTCATACACATGTTATATCCAAGGTAACTAATTGACTTTTAGGGGCTAGGGTGGGGACTTAAATATTTGTATTTCTAAAATTTTGCCGTACCCTTGAAGGCAACGGTCTATCAGATGCCGTCAAGGGTACGGCAAAATTATGTAATATGGACTTAGTGCTCACATAACTGTCTATATGAACATTAATCTCGCCAGCGTATTCAATGTGAACAGGCACTAACAGGAAAGGCTTGAACGTCTAACAGTAATTAATATAGCGTTTCGAATACGTGTTCACAGTAGCTAATACAGGGTTCATTCAACTATGCCGCTTATGTTACCTACTACACTACAACAATGCTTTACAACTAACGATGCTAGACTCCTCATTCATTTTATTACGTAACGGGTACTCACGATATGCGTTTTTTTTGCGATTTTTTGAGCCAGTTACATGGATCGTGGTCACGAAATAACGGCAAAAAGAAATTAAAAAACCAGATAACGTCAGTACCGAGTACATATTAAAATGTATCAATGTCGCGATAATATTAGTTTAAAATCCTTATAGTCCAAATGAATCAACTTCTGTTTCGATATAGCACATACCTCTTCCATTGCGTCGAATATCTCCTCCTTAGTCCAGTCGCTATCGGTCCCCCGACCCCCTGGGGGCTCACGGCCCCCTGCGAGCAGGGGCGCGGCTGTAGGGATGCGCGGAGGGCCGCTCGCGAGCGCGAACAGCTTTGAAACCCACTGACCTTTCAGTGACCATCGCCTTCCGACCGCACCCGTCTGTTAGTCGGTTAATGAACGTCACAAACACACACGGACAGACACAAAATAAATACAAGTATATAAAGTTAATTTGTTATACATATAGGGGACCACCCATAGATTACGTCACACGAAATTTTTTTTTTATTACATTGAAGTAGCAAACGAGCATGCAGTCCACCTGACCGTAAGTGGTAACAAGTTCACATAGAACAGGGGTTCTATATGAAGTCGATCACAAATGCGTTGCTACTCGCCACGACTAAGACGGTCGCCTCATCTATAATTACATGATTTTATGACCACTCCTCCTGTCCTTGTCACAGATTGTCACATTTGTGATATCTCCCCCCTCCCTAGTGTGGTGTCATATATTTTGCTATCTTAGTCAAGGATTTTTTTTAATTAGAGCAGCAGTTCCATAATTATATTTATTTCAGTATATTATTGTAGTATATATGTAGTACAAATTTCGTGTTTAAATGTTCACATAGATAAGAAGTGTAACGTCACGAAATTTAGTTCCCCTTCCTACCCCTTGTCACATAATGTTACACTCCAATGACCCCTTACTAACCTACCCCGACTAAGGTTTGATGTAATTTATGGATGATTCCTAGTTAATTGGTTAAATAATCATATTTACCTATGTATTAAACTAACAATATAGATGTGGTTAGTTAAAAACAAAGGTATAAAGGAAAGTGGATGCATAAAATATGTATATATAAATATTTTTTTAAATCGTTCATAGTAATATACTTGTATACAACACACACACAGTGGGACACAATGACACACAATCATATTATATTGTATTATATTATAACTTATGTGTGACACTTGTCTAATTATTCACATGATATAATATTACGTATAATTTGGACAATACACATATAAGCGATGTAAATACGACAATTTAACAAATCATATACGTAATACGTCCATCTAAATATGAAATAATACGCCATTGTATTAACAGTATTTATTTGAAACGATTCTCGTAACGTGAGCATGTAGTTCACCTGCTGGTAAATTGATCACTACTGGCCAAGGATATCTGTAACTCTACCTTACCAACTCCTTATAGAAAAAGGTTAGTACCAGAAATTAATCACTGATATGTTGCCACTCTACAGAGCCAAGATAATCGCTTCACATGTAAGACAGCAGGTAACCACACTCTTCTACAGCAACGCAAGAACCTTTGGTAGACATTAGTGATGGTGGCAAAACTTACAAACATTTTACTCATCCATCCATACATCAGCCTTTCGAAGTCCACAGCTGGACATAGGCCTCCCCTAGATGGCGCCACTGCAACCGGTCCTATGCCTTCTGAATTCCCCGCTGTCTCCCTCAGTCATCGCTCCACCCGGTCGGGGGCGACCCGTTTGCCTTGACGCGGTCGCCACTCGAGGACCTTCCTTACCCATCGGTTATGTGTTTTTTATACATCGCACGGTGTAAATGAAAGACACCTTATGCGAAATTTGCATTTTGGGGAGTTTCTTAAAGTGGCGGTTAATAAGGGACATGACATTTATATTTAACCTTTTCTATCGATAGACAGCGACATAAGCCATTATTAGTGAACAATTTGCCGAAATTTTGACAATTTGCCGTTCGGTCCCGTTTGTTCTTTATGCGTGATATATTATTATTAGTTATTACAATGTATAGTTTATTGGTCTATTTATGACACCGAAGTTTCACACTGGTGTATTTATCCATTTACCCATCGGTCAATATGACAAAGAGCAGTACATACCTTGTACGTTCCTCTGTAAAGGTGTCCCGTCCCTCGAAAGGCTGGAGCCGAAGCCCGCGGTCCGGGCGAGAGGCGGAGCCCGACGGAGCGGTAGGGCTTTGCCCACCACCGGCTTCACTATCTTCGCTGTTATGAACAAATTATTAACTATTGATATCCTGAGACTATTTGATAAGATTAGATATCGCTTACTACTCGGCTACGAAGCATTCGCTTGTCTTTGCAAGCGGTAAGCAAATTTTGCTACAATTTCAAGCGAACTTTCATAGCCTTTTTAGTTCAAACACATTTCTTTCTAACGCTCAACCGTGACGCTTGCAACAAATAGCGGTTGACACTTGAAGGGAATATTAAATGGTTAATTTTGGTTCTTAATTACAATGTTCAAAGTGTATAACAATTTTTATAAACAAATGTCGCTCACATAAAAGAAGGTGGTAAAACTCTTTGTGGTTCAACTCCAGAGGCACCACCGCCACACCTATTTCAGCCTAATAACAGCAGTGTTATGCGCTGTTGTGTTCTGGTCTGAAGGGTCTGTAAGGGAGACATACTTTTTCGAGACAGTCCATCTTAGTCCTCAGGGTGGCAACGCATATATGGTTAACCTTAGGTGAGACTTTGATCTTACGTGGTGTTACGTGGCGGCAGTAGCCACTTACCATCAGGTGGGCTGCATACTCGTTTGCTACTTCTATACTATAAAAAAAAAACAAAAAATCATAGTTACAAACTTACTATCATTAAAATATCATACCTTTGTCATTAAAATTAATCGTCCTTTGCATAGTGTTAGTCCTATCCGCCAGTAGCTTCTTTACTGGCTGGACTTCAGTCTTGATTTCAACCTTTTCAGCTGCCTTTTTCCAGTCCTCCATTTTGCCAGCGAGAACGAATGTCGAATTCAAATCCTTTGGATCAATTAAACCATAATTCTCAACACCTAGAATTTGATTGAACTCCGTCTTGACCTTCTTAGCCGAATTCAATGTCCTTGTCGCGTCTAGGCTTTCAAACGAGTCATTTATTATTATCGTTTCGTTGTTAGCTAACTTTATTGGTGTTCCCTTACGTTTCTTGGGCGATACTCGCACCGGTTCACGATTTTCTATGTCCGTCAAGTCTTCACTGTCTGTTACGATGTCGATCGTGCTATTACCGTCCTCTTGTTTGATAATACTTAACTCAGTTGTAGTAGGATTGTCCAAATCCAAGGTATATATACATTTGAACTGAGTGTCGGTTTCAGTTTCTTTATCTGACCAAGAGATGCCCTTAGCGAGCTTTGCTTTTTTCATTATTTCTAAATATTCTTCCGTTAACGCGGGAGGCACTTTATCGTAGCCCTTCAATGTTAAGAACAGCTTTTTCAACATCCCAGGCATATTGTTCGTGTATTCGGTACGCGCTGTGATTTCTTCATTCTGGATTAATACTATTTTGTTGCTAAGATCCCTACCAGCTTTAACGAGTCTTAGCTCGGACTCCATTTGGAAATTCTTAACAAGATCGTTAAGTTCAGGACATTCGTTCAACGCTTGATTGTAGAGTGCGTCCATTTTTTTTCGGCTTGCGTCCCATTTTGTCCAAGCGGCCATTATTTTGTTGTCCAGGTTCACGGATTGCTTGAAGTAACTTTCGGTCGCTCGCTCTTGCCTCGGAATATCCTCGTTACACACCTAAGATTAATTAAAACACATTATTAACAATTTTGTACATAAATAATAAATGAAAACATTTTTTTTCACAATTTCACAATATTTTATTATACAACGTAGTACTCTTGTTGCGTGATAATATTATTTTAATGATTAAAATATGAATTTCTGTATTAAATTTAAAAACGATATTTTTGTTAAATAAATTTTGCTAAAAATTGATAATATAAACTTTAACAGTAACTGTATAACTCTTAGGCTTAATCATGTAATGATTCTTCCAAACGAAACGGTACGTTCTTGTCTCAGCATCTATATTATGTCGCGATACATTAATCATTTAGGTGTTTCAGTCTACAACATACCTCGTATGGTATACGAGATAAATATTATTTAACCGCGAATTACTAAGTAACCGTAATAGGATTTAAATCAGGCGAGTGTATAATTAATTCATTTACTATGAATTAATTATACACGCGCCTATTATTCATTCATAGTAATATATAAACATGTTTCATTCAATTATTTCCAAGATTTCCTACGGAGAAACAATAAACGACGTTCGCCGATATACCCCTTCCCTACCTACCGTTTACGGAATCTCCCTTTTTTCTAACGTCCGTCGAAACTCCTCCGCTTGTCCAAGCGGAAACGGATGCGAATAGGTGCAATCCCCTTTTCCCTATCGTTCACTGAGACCCTTTGCCCGTCCATGAAACTACACGACGCCTCCCTTCCCCCTCTCCTGCACTAAACATGCACGCCTGCACGCACATGCGGCACATCAGCGCGAGCATCGAGCACTGTGCTCAGCACGATGCCTCCCCCCACCTCCCCTAAACCGACACATCAGCGCGAGCGACGCGCGCCACACAGTGCCATGTGGTAACCGTCTGCGCCATTCGCAGCGCGCTGGGCAACAACCTAACAAGCCCTCACCTGTTCCAGCGCCTCGCTGGAGGAGCGGTGCGCGAGGCCGGCGACGTGCGCGAGCGCGCGCGCGCGCAGCCGCTGGCGCAGCGCCAACACGCGCGCGCGGCACATCAGCGCCAGCAGCGAGCGCTGCACNNNCCGTCCCGTGCGCCTCCGCCGCTGTAGACAACCGCCGACGCCACTCTTCACGCACTACCGAACGACAACGAAATATTATGAAGTTTTGTTAGAGAAACTAAACCACATGACCTATTTTTGACAAGTTTCGACCCCCTCCCCTTCGTGACCATACGTAGTATTTAATTAAACCTACAGAATAGGGGGCCCTCCTCTAGTTGTCATGTAGTATTTCATGGATAGTTTTCAATTTTTTGCAAATAGAAAGTTAAAAAAACAATAATTTAGCTCATATTTATCTTTATTAACACCGTGTTGGCCACGTGACACCAAAAGTACATGCATTACAAGTACACCTATAGTTACAAGTGAAATATTTAATATAGCTTGAAAAATCGCCTTTGACGAAAATATTTCCTTTAGGCGATATTCACTGTGTGACAAATTTTTTTTCGTTAAAGATGAAAGTTTGTGAAGATGTATCATATATACATCTTCTGTTACTCATTTACGCAAAAACTGCAGGTCGAATTTCGCTGAAACGTAACACACTGATAGTTTATTGAATATTACGCCTAGACATAACACGGCAATAATCTTTAATAAACTAGTTTTCAACTATGAATACCAAAAGCATAAAAAAAATATATTTACATTTCTCCTTAGCCACATCAGCTTCCCGATGAACAGGCTCCACCTTCGTCAGCGTCAACTTCGCCTCCAACTCTTTAACTTTCTTCTTCAGCTCTTCATTAATCTTCACAAACTGTGAGAGCCTCATTGTCCCATCAACAATGTTCTTCTTGATGCTCAACTGGATCTTGTTGGCTCTCGCCGCGTACTTGAGCGTGTTGTAGGTGTCCTCGTAGCTCATGCTTGATGGTGATACGTTCGCTATCATCACAGTCTTGCAATTACCGCCTAAACTGTCCTTGAGTAGTCGCGTCAGTTTGGAGTCCCTGGTGGGAGTTAATTAGTTTAGTTGTTGGAGGAAGATTAAGATATACCAGAATACAATCTGTGACATTAAGATGACACACAATGAGTCTTAAAACCAAAAGTTAAAATGATTTTTAAACAAATTACATGCTTATGTATTAAAGGACTGATTTTTATAACGAATGAAATAGGTATCTTATTACAGAAAATCTAAATAGATAATAATTTTCATAGTGTTCGCCTCATATTTGGCAGCATTCAATGAAACTTTACCAATATTTAACCAATTTAAGACTAGATAGTCTTAAAGTGGTTAAATATTGGTAAAGTTATCATAGCAATGGAATATCATAAAATCCTTTAGTGCCTACATCGTGAAAGAAACCCACTGCCTTAATTTTATATTTTGAACTAATGGACATTAGGTCTGTGACAGTGAATCAGATCAATCAGGACAGGATAGATGGATAGATTATTTCTTTCCTCACCTATAAGGTATATAACTGCTACCATCAGCCAGCTTATTAATGCAGTTGCCGAGCGACAGTAGACTCCTGTTAATGTTAGCGCCTTCCTTAAACCTGTCTCCGACGCATCCCGTGGCCGACGCCCGTTCACTGCCAGCCAGGTCAATCATAGACAGCTTGACTATACGAAGTTGACTGCTGGTCTTGTACCGCATTTTTACATACACCTGGGTGATATGCAATGCGTAATTAAATATATATATATATATATACACTTACAAATTACAAATAAAAGAAATTGGATGAAAAAGATGAGATTTTGAAAATAGCTACAAACAATGTGCCTGTCTATGGACATAATTATGTTGGCACGGTGAAACTTCGTCGTGACCACGACCCATGTAATTGGGTCGAAATATTGGCAAAAAGAAATTCACAAACCGCATTATCGTGAGTACCCATGACATATTAAAATGTATCAAATCCACAATATTAGTCTTAAATTATTTATGTAACCAGCTTCATATAGAACAGGAGTTCTACCTGAACATAATTACAGATGCATTACTACTCCTGAGGACTAAGATAGTCGGTTCATAAGTTACCTTTGTTTAGTTGCAACACACTTATATTATTTTATTTTAACATAAGTTTGAGTAACAAATGTGTATCCATCTGATGGTTAATGGTCACTGCCAACAATGGACATATGTAAGCAAATGCATATAGAACAGGAGTTTTATCTGAAGTAAATTACAGATGCATTACCACTCTTGAGGAATAAGTTAGTCACCTCATAATTCCCCACCATCTACACTCTACCACTGAAACACAACATCTATTTCGTAACCATGTAAACAACAGATCTACCTGAACTCATTTATCACATAGGGGTGGTATCTCCATAGTCTACAATCTTTATAATAACATACTCTATCATGATATAAGAGTTTTATACCTGAAAAACAATAACATACTCTATCATGATATAAGAGTTTTATACCTGAAAAACAGCATGGCTTCTAGAACTCTCAGCATTTGCATCTGTTGGGTGCTGTGTCCTATTCTTGTTGCCATTTTCCAACATGTTAAGTAATTCTCGAGCAGTCTTTATATTGTTTAGAGTGAGACCAGCCACCATCACACCATACTTGGCGTCTTCTCTCAATTGCAATGGAGTGTTCGAAGGTTTGAGCAAGTCGTAGACATTTTCGTTGTACACCTGTGAGGTAAAATGTTTTACTAGATTTGGGAAAACAGGATGAAACTGCAGATTGAAGTCACTATGCCGTTACTTATCAACAAAGTTACAACAACACATATATTTACGAATTACATTTATGTAATTATTTATGTTATTTGTTTATGTTATACATGTTACATAGTTATACCACCCACGTCGACCTCCGGGTCTGTCTTCAATATAACATAATTCGTAACACCTGTACTTCACAGAAAGTGTAGCGTGTGAATTGTAAACATTGCACATTCCTTTTAAAATTTAATTGTAATAACTTGTATAATATTTGTTAGTCAATCACGAACATCTCACGTCATCTTTTACCTTTTCGGAATAAGGTTTCACTGAATAATACATTCTAAATAAATGCTTTCTACACTCATAGCCCCACACTAGGATTTATTCCTCTGTCATGGTTGCCATGGACACACGAAGAGGAATACACAAACAAGACAAAAACAGAAATCTAAACTCATCATTCAGATGTCTGTCTGTCCGGAGATAGAACCTGGTCGATTGGGGACCCACTGTGTGTCAGATCGGTATGGTGACTGCTCCACCACATGGGATGGCAAAAATTTGATTGTGTACTAGTGAAACTTTGCAAGAATTAAATGGGAATCGCTTCAGTCAGTGCCTACATTACAAGTATATATGTAACTTACATACATGTCAATTTTTTGTGTTTATTGTTTAAATTATGTTGATTTGTCTTTATATGGATTTAAATAGCATCCACAATCAGGTTCTTAGTTTAACAATTTACGAAAGCAAGAGAAAATGGTAAATGCAAATCAATTACATCTTCATACATTAGTAAGCTATTGGAAATGTATACCTTAAAATTAAATGAATGCACTTAATATTCTTTTTTTTTTCAATGTCTAATACCGTATTATTGTGATAATGTAGTGTGGTAACTGATTGCAAATTAAACATGAACATACCTCAATATATGACACACCAATATCAAACTCTCTTTCCCTTTCAAACGAGTTTATCGTGTAGAACAGATGCTCCATAGTTAAATACGTGATGCCCGGATTTTCCTTACTACCAATCATGGTAAACGTCTTCCCAGCACCCGTCGCGCCGTACACAAATACAGAACAGTTGTAGCCCTCCATCAACGACGCTAAAATATCTTTTGTAGTTGTCTCAAAAACGTCGAAGTTGGTCGCGTTTTGACCACAAACATTGTCAAACACAAACTTTAGTTCCTTGTTGGCGCGCTTCAGAAAATTCTTATTCGGTTGCTGCACTCCTTGGTAGAAGAAAGGCTGCATATCTTCCTTAGGGTCAAAAACCAACATCTTATCGTCCACAACGTCGACCACAATGCGATTGTTGAGTTCCTTCTCTTTTTCGTTCAAAGGTCGCACCCTCACCACTACTTTGATGTTTGCAGCCATGTTCTGAGTCGAACCGCTTTTTGAAGGCGCTATGCCCTTAGGCCTGGTCGAAGCTGGACCTACAGGTCCCTTGTCCATTCTCACCATCTTCGCTACGAAACTCAAACCATCGATCGAAAATAAACTCCTTCAAGTCACAATCAAACTAATTCAACCAAACCCCTATACAAAGCCGCGTCGAATAATAATAGTCTGTAAAATTATTTGTTATTACACAATTAAAATATAATAAATAAATAGCAAACGGCGTCAAATTCGCATTTGATACTTTTAGCGCTTAGTATTCGTAACCGCGTCAGTTACGATTTGAAATTTGAATTTTGAACTACGTAACTGACAGCGACAGCAGACGCCAGACGCTATTATTGGCATCATGACACATCTTAGTGTTGCTACTTTATCGAAACTACATAAATACCAAAAAATATATTTATCAATTTTAAACCTAATGTAAAATGTTAAAAATATACACTTGTTGATACTTTACATATCTTAATTTTTAAGTTAAATTACAAAATTTAAGTTTTGAAAGTTGTAATGATTTAAATATTAAAACTTTTCACGTTAAGAAAAAGGCTTGTTATCTTTTTTTTTTAATTAGGTGCATTATTATTTTTTAACCCAGTCGAGTAGCCATGATGATCAGTCTATAAATTATTTATCTGTGCTAATACGTCGCCATGGATGTATAGTTTAATAGTTTAGTATTATATATACATATTCATGGAGACGGACGTCGTAGAAGCATAAGCAAAAGTGCAAGGATTCCTAAAGTTTGTATTTTAAAATAATGCAAAGTACGTGTTTATAATTTACCGACTTTACTTTGTCAAACATGCCTTCATACTAGCTGTGAGTGTAAAAAAATATAATAACCTTAAATTTTAATAATTTGTAGTAGTAGGTATTGGTCTAATGAAATAAAAAATAAAATTTTAGGTTAAAGTATTGACTATAAATATAATTAAGTAGTCTAGACTGTCTAGAGAACTCTAGCGATCTATGAATGTTTGTAACTTATTCTTTTTAAATTTAAATATAGATAAAATGTTGTTTTATCTTAAGACTAACCATCTGATATTAGTTTTTCTTTAATATTCACAAATATGATGCCATCATCACGCTTAAGGCTCACTTAAGTAAAATAATAAAAAAACCCACTAGGATCTTCTTAGTTCAGGTCGTGTTCCGATCCGGTGGTAGTGTAAGAAAAAATATTGTAAGTGTTCCCGTTGTATGCAAAATAAATATTTTATTTCACTTCATCTATCAAGCTATTGTTCCATAATGGGTATTTCATACGCTATTGTTATTTGCACCTACGTTTTCGTTTGAAACGAGAAATTACTGAAATCTAGCTTTTGTACATTCTATATGCTAGCAGTGGTTGAACGGTGGGTGGTAGAAGGCATAGTGATAATAGAATTGAATATAATAAAGAAATATTTTGTACTTTCCTTGCATTATTTGCTCAATATATCGACGTATAAAAGCGTAGCTGATAAACTTTCGATATTTGAGATGTTTAAGTGATCTCTCAATAAATAGCCTTAAATTTGACTCTCTTTGATATTTTCTATTGATCATAGAGGCACGAGATTCAAACAATTGAAAAATATTTGAAGCAGTTCTGTTTTATTTCTAATCTGCAAAAAAAATGTCATGCCATGTCAGGTGTGTGTGTGCCTATGTTGTTCCGGGACCAGAATACGACTAAGGAGGGCTTCCGAGGTTGCAGGCGGCAAGAGTACGTACGCATGACGTCGTAAACACCAGAAAGTGCGGAGAGCGTAAATGTTCTCCGAAGAAAAGTTTGAAAAGGGTCTCGCGCCTGCAGGACTCCGCTTGTGTTTCCATGGAGATCCAGAAATCCTCAACGCAGCGCTGAGAATAACCACCTAGGAGGCTTTAGTGCGGTAAAAATCCCACGTAATTTGGCATTTCTCCCACGGCGTCGGGTACCTTTTGAAGATTTCCCCCTCAATAAAAAAAGGGTGCGTGGTAAATTGTTCTCGCTTATTAATGTCGATATGCACAGTTTGTTGTCAGTTACCCGCCGACCTACTAACAAATGGCTTATTCACAAAGATGAGCGCAATGGGACTCCGGTTTGTGCCTAAGGGGAGTTCTGGATGAATGCAAAGGTTCTCGTTGTTTCCAGATAAGATCGGAACGGAAATTAACGGGAAATTGTATTTGTTTCTTATACAACGACGTCGCAATAAACACGTCTCCGCTGCGCTGTATAAATAAACGTTAATTTTGTACGGGATAAGCTGGATTACGTAGTCAATTTTGTTGCGGTTCAACATAGTTGATATAAAAAATATTACTTGACTCATTGATTTGATTAATCAACTACCCGATTTTATGAATCTTGGGCATGGGCAGGTTATTTTTTGTTTTATTCAATTACGGACGCATTTGTAACCGACCTGTTCCAGGTAGGGCTCCGATAGCTCAGATAGCCTGATAGTCAAATTAGTTTTTTTTTTATCAGGCTGAAGTAGCAAACGAGCATGCAGTCCACTTGATAGTAAGTGGTTATTGCCGCCCATGGACATCAGTAAGCAATTTCATATAGAACAGGGTTCTATCTGAAATCGATCACAGATGAATTGCTATTTCAGAGGACTGAGATGATCGCCTCATATATAAGTTAGCCGGCAACACCCTTCCACCACACGCAAGAACTGCTTCACGCTAGAAATAGGTGTGGCGGTGTACTTCCCCGGCCGAATTACCCTGGTTCTACTAACTATGCTCCCTGATGCTAGTATGCACATGTTCTGTTAACAGAACATTAGAATTGTAGAGTATATATTATAATAATAACAACCCTTCTGACGCAGTCGGATAAAAATTAAAACAAAACAGTGGCACTCTGGAATTACGGTGTCGCAAGTTCAATGTTTTCATCAAAGAAGTTTTCAGTTCAATATATAAAATTATTTTAAACTACAAGATTAAAATTTTAAATTTAAATAATTTACATACATTATATCGTAATGCATATTCTACATTCTGCTAATTATACACCTACCGTGCGTTATGTCCTTTCTAATATTATATTACTTGCGAAACCTCATCTAAGTAATTATTAATCGAGGAACAATCTGCACCTGTTATGTTCAAATATTCCCACGTCAATTACACAGAGAATTAAATTCTAAACGTCCATTTAATCACGCAACCCTGACACTATACACGCCTCATTTGAACCATCTGCGGTGATTTATCTTAGCTCCGTTTGAACAGAACATTAATTCACACTAAAACAATGATCGCGCTTGATTTTCTTAGAAAAGTAGTAAATAATCTCTTTCAAATACAAAATACTAAGCACCCACTCTTGGGACCTCACGTGTGTCTAATGAAATGGCTCGGAGTTTGGCATCCCGTGATTAATGGAAAAACTAGATTCAAACTAGTCTTCGTGTATATTACTATTGGCTTTTTTTTTAGCCAATACATCAAATGCTGCCGTTACAAAACCCTCGATGCCTTCAAGCCCTTAATCCAGTTTGCACCCTTTCACACGGCGATTATCAAAATCGTTTTCTTTCTAAAAGACCACAAAATATGGAGCGAACTTATTGCCTACATATCATCGGTGGAACGTGAAGAATTGTCGGCAATGGAGCCCAAAATCACACAAATAATGAAGGGTTACGTAAAACATAGCCGCCGTCTTTCTTACTTCTTCTGGATACTGGCATTTTTATCAAATTTGAGTATATTTACTGATCTTTATCAGAAAGTTTATGATCAGAAGAATGTGACCGAAGAGTACATAAGATTATTTGATGGTTACACACCCTTCAAACGCGAGCCTCCTGGGTATTACTACATTTTAGCAATTCAGTTTGTATTTGCTAATACTGTGACAATTTTTGTGACGGCATGGGATCCGCTAATAGTAGCCATTATGATATTTTTTGCTGGACAGCTCAAAATATCTGGATTTCATTGTAAACGAGCTATCAAATTGCACAGTCTTGAAATAAGTCATCAGAATATAGTGAAGTGTCATCTGTTTCATACTACGCTGATTAGGTAAGATATTTTACAGTTACAACTATTTTATTGCTAAAGCTATAGAATGGCCCTAGTGGCAGTATAGCAGTATATTTTTATACATACGTATTTATTATTTTTCTGCAATAAATGGAACAATGTTACGTGGGGGACATTTTTAATCCCTCGGATTCAAAAAATCGCCAAAATCACCTCACGTAATGAATAAATGCCCCCTTATGTTCACCACCAAGACCCCGTCTTGCTATTTAGCCGTTATGGGCAAAAATCTCAGCGGCCTTTTACCTTCGAAGTTTAGAATTAACAAGAAGGCCTCTTGCCATTAGATGAACTGCACATCTAATGGTAAGAGGCCACTGCCTCCCATAGACATAACAAGCAAGGTTGTACCTGAAGTGACGATAGCGTTGGTACCCCTGATGATTAATTTGGAAAGCTTCCGATATGTATGTCACCCATACCACACTCTTCTAACCAGTATACAGCATAACACTGATTTTATTCGGAAATAGTTGTTACGGCCCCTGAAGTCAAACCTCAAAGCGTTCTACCATCTTTGCTGTTCTGGACAATTACCCGGATTTTTCACCCTTATTAGCCTTCACCTATGGAATTTTCTCCCAAAGGACGTGTTAAAGCATTGCCAACGTTGAATGAGAGCTCTTATTGCTGTTTTTTTTACATAATTCGTTTACTTTTGATTTGATATCTCTTTAAAAATTCCCCACTGCCCCAGCAGACCACCGCACCACCTAGTTATACTTTCTTGAAGTATCTACACTGGTATTTATTAGTTCTATTATATTAAAATATTTTAATTTCCTCAAAAATTTATTTCTAGGTACCAAGAAACGTTCAACTCTTTGATATCGCCGGTAATGTTCCTCTACCTAATAGTAACTTCCGTCAATCTCGGCGTCAGTATCACTGAGATGGTTGAGGTAACAAAATAATACTGTTAAGACGTCGATTCTGATGATATGTCACATTCTATCAAGTGTCGGCTGTAGTGCGTTCCAAAGAAATCTATACTGATATATAAAGCTGAAGAGTTTGTTTGTTTGAACGCGCTAATCTCAGGAACTACTGGTCCGATTTGAATATTTCTTTCGGTGTTAGATAGCCCATTTATCGAGGAAGGCTATAGGCTATATATCATCACGCTAAGACCAGCAGGAGCGGAGCACCAGTGAAGAATGTTTCAAAATCGGGGGGTTTTTTTTCTAATGAGAGCTTCCGTTGTAGCGCTGCGTAAACGGTTAAAGTTTCGTAAAAAATATGTATGACAGAACCTTTAGAACCCTTTAAAAGTTCTAAAAAAAAGTCAGCGACAGCATATGTCTATCTTTTCAGGTAAACTCACTGTACCCTTTTATATGCTAACCAAATTTCTTACTAAATAATGCATTATTTGCGATGTTGTTTTTATAAATAGGTATAGTATTTATTCTTATTCAAATAAATACATAAATTAGTTTTCTTTGTAGTAACTAATACACGGGTGAAACCGTGGGGCGCAGCTAGTGGGCATATATACATACATATTCACGCTTGAAAAACATTTCCCTACTTCTAACACAGTTGTGTAGTTACCCGACTGCGTTAGAAGTAGTGTTTTTCGAGCGTTAAATGTTACTAATAAGTAACATTGTTAAAATATTAGAACAAAAACCCGACTACTTAAAAAGCTTTTTGGGTTCATAATTATATATTTAACTAGCTGAGCTCGCAGTTTCACCCGCGTTTAAAAGAAATGTAACGTGACATACAATAATCGAAATTTTATATCTCATTAGACAAAAAATCCCCCGATTTTGGAACATTCTTC
>MOOZ01000781.1:178313-192330 GCA_002930495.1 Cecropterus lyciades
ATAGGAGCATTGAGTTTAACGCGAACCTATTTCAGTGGCGGTCTTCGGTGTCATAGCTCCATAACTGATCGACTTCAACAGTTGAAAGAAAACTATTCAACTGTTGAAATTAAGATCAGTTCTCTTCTTGTTGCCGCCAAAGCTTTTATTTTCATGAGTATCTTGGGTTTATGATTTGTTAATGTTTATGACATGTTCATGTCATCTGGCTGCAATAAACAATTTATTTATGCGGAGATATGCAGCCCGGTCACCGGGACCCTCAAAAAGATGGTAGTGCTGGTCAAATCACTGTAAAGGACTGCGCCTCCAAGTAAACAGTAAGTTAGAAATTCTTTATAAAATGGAGGAAAACTTTGATGAACTCACGGCTGCAGTAGACTACTATGCAGAGCAGTTCCAGCAAATAATAGAATTCAAGGAAACTACAAAAAAAGAGATAAAATCGTTGGAAAACATATCCTTTTTTATACCTAGAAAAGTGTAATGAAGCCCTAGAAGAGCGGGTGGAAGTTTTAGAACAGAAAAACAAAGAGAAGAACATAGAAATAGTGGGTTTAGAAAAGATAAGTACCGAAAATATTAAAGAAACTGTCAAAAAATTACCGTTCATTTAAAATTAGATCCATCCCAAATTGAGCACATAAAGCGTGTAGGACGATAAAGCTTAAGATAAAAAATCCCTCATAGGCCTTTTCAAAGAACATATATTCAAAACACAGTATATAGTGTGGGTATATAAGCTTCACATTGATGTTAGATATGATATGAATGTTTAATTTTTGTAATTATAATGTAACTTTGCTGGTCTGAGTACACAATTAACTTTGTAGTATTTAATTGAACTTTATTATATATATATATATATTTTTCTTATGGATTTATGGTTTTCTAACTTGATTAACATTAACCCTTGTTTCCATACAATTTTGATCTGTTTATTCTCTAATTCTATCCATTTTTTTTTAGCGCTAATATACGCAATGCATCAAACATCCGATAACTAATTTATCCTGATTCCGGTGAGGACTGAACAATGTATCTCCCACGACGGGGACGCTCGTTCATACATTAGTCATCCCACTTGCACTTCGAATTAGTCATGCGAGTGTAAATAAAGAAAAGCACTTGCTGTTCTTCTGCCAACAAAGACTTTGCATAAATATTTTCGTCAAAATGTATTATATACTAGTAACATTGTCATAACAACAACATAACATACCGTCTCTATACCTGCGACCTTAGAACCTGTTGGTCTTTTTAGGGACGATGGCAAGAGACCCGATGGGATCACTTTAGTACCTTGGAGTCTCGGAAGACCCTTGATATGGGACGCGATATGTGTCGATACGTTGGCTACGTCTCAAATTACTAACACCTCCGTGAGTGCGGAGGCCGCAGCAGACCATGCTCAGACTCTAAAGCGCCGTAAATATAGTAATCTTTCAGACAATTATTGTTTATGGCGCTTGCCATAGAAACAATGGGTCCATGGACATCTGACATGAAAAACATCATGTCAGATATATCTGCCAAACTTCAAGCTTCCGGAGACAGAAAAGCTGGCGGCTACTTTGCACAAAGATTAGGTCTCGCGCTGCAACAAGATAATGCCGCCGGTGTTTTGGGAACCATGCCTCACACGGCCATTCTAAATGGTTTTTGCCATTCTGGATGATATATATACTGTTTGCCATTCTGGATGATATATATACAAAAAACGCGACTGCTTTAAACTATTTTTAACTTTTATTTTTAACCGTCTTCCCAAAGGAGAGAGGTTATCTAGACATGTACAAATTCTATATATGTACAAAACCAACGTATATTTTAATTATTTTTTACTTTTTTGTGCAATGGAAGTCGGTGTTATTTTTTGTTTTAATTTTTTTTGTGCATAATGATACATTTCATTTACCTAACGCTTTATAGGAGTTTTCGTCGAAATAGTCAACTTAAAGTATTACAACACATATTTTTAGAATGGTCTATTTACTAGCTTTCATTTGATATCCAATATGGATGTCGTGATTTTAAAAAAGTCTTCGGTCCCTCCCCCTTTTTCCCCTAATTGCATGCGCCATTTTTTTAAATTATATAGCCTATTTCATATTACTTTTACTTGACTATTTTGACAAAAACTCACATAAGCGTTAAATTAAATTTATTAAATTAAATTACATATTTAATCATTCTGAACAAAAATTTAGTTTATATAATATGTAAGTAGCGAACGTGCATGCAGTCCATCTGATGGTAAGTGGCCATTACTGTCCATGAATATCTGTAACTACATATAGAACGAAGAGTTCTATTTGAAGTTAGTCATAGCTGCGTTGCTACTTCCGAGGACTGAGATAAATCATCTTAGACATCACATGAAATTGTTACTTTAAAACAAGCCTCTTATCAGAAGACTTATACTCGAATATTCATCGACGATTGTGGTTGCACTCCGGAAGCACTAGCGCCACATCTATTTCTGCCTTAACATCTGTCTTGTACGCTGCTGTGTCCCATATGGTAAAGGAGATATACTTTCTAACGTTGTTCGTTCTAACTCAGTCCTCAGGAGTAACAATGCATCATGCATGCAGGAGTAACATGCATGTGGCTAACCTCAGATAAGACTTTGATCTTATATGGGGTCGATTACAGATGTCTTATATATGTCAGTGGCCACTTACCAACAGATGGGCTGAATGCTCGTTTGCTACTTCCATTGTATATAAAACTTTTATAAGCCTGAATATTACCAGTAAAACAGAGGTAGAAGTAGGTGTAATAATATTTGCGTCAGATGTACGCAATGCATCATAACATTCCTGTAGATGTATGAATAGCGTTATTCCGGTGAGACAATGAGCCTCCGACGACAGCGGCGCTCATTTATGATTAGTCAACGCTTGCAACACGATTAATCTTGAGGGTGTAAACAAAGAATAGCACTTAATGCCCTTAACAATGAATAAAAGGTGCTTAACAGTAGGGAGGTCTTTAAAATATTCTTAACATATACCTTCTTCTTTTTTTTAAACATTATTTTGTAACTAACTCAGTTAAGTAATTTAAGTTGAAAAAATGGCTAATATTACAATTATCGTAATATGTAAGTTTATCTTGTGCCAATAGCACCCGAAATAGTAAATGGAAATCTGAAGAATTTTTGTACAATAACGCATTTCCATGAAATTTGATATACCAATTGGGGTTCGGACACCCCCTTAGCACAAGCAAGAGAAGAAAAACATCTACTTGTTTTGGATCCCCACCGCCTTGCCCTTTTACCAACCCTTATATACCTACGTAAGTCTGTGTTGTAGAAATAATCGATACTTTTGAAATATTATAACATTGAAAACGTACTAAGACTCAGTAAACGATCGTTTAGTTAACTCGTTAGTCATTTAACGTACGTTTTCAATATTATGTACTGTTAAGATGAGTGATGGAAAGCTTTGATTATTCTATTAGAAATATCCCATATTTTACTGAGGTAATTTGCTCGTGTATGGCAAAAAGTGGCAATAACCACTTACCATCAGGTCGATTGCATCGTGGTACACTTCAATAAAAATAAGCCAATGTCTATAGCGATATCTTTCAATGTCGGCAATGAAATTCAGTGACCACTTACCGTCAGGTATGTATCATTTGCATGGTACCATGTACAATTTCAACAAAATAATCACATTGTCTAAGAAAGATTCATATTCTATTCTATCGCACATAAAATAGTTTCCAATATTTACAATCTCGCACACGATCGCACCAATACGAGCTAATAACCGCTCCCACAGTCTATTTGTAAACAAAAGGTCTGTGTCCTGCAATAAAGTTGTTTTCGTAACGCGACAATCCCGTAAGTTGCCGGGACGCGCTACGTTCCCATGGAGTGTAATAATCTATTTACTTGTTTACGAGTATTTTATGCCGCGTTGGTTCCAGGATATGGGCTTATGTCGTAAGGATCTCGTGGAATTTCCATCAGGTTCCATATATTCTCGGCTTAACGTTGTCGCGGTGTTTTTCTTCGACTTTGTTATTCGTTTGCGATATTCTCGGATTAAATAGCTTACTCAAATATAACATTTTTATTACACCTTCAAGTCATGTCTTGATTTGATTTTTTTTTCATTGAAGAAAAGTTATCATACATGTATGCCTGTAAGAATTTGTAACGCAAAAGGAGTAGCTTTGAAGGAAACAATTTTCACCTTTTTTGTAAATGCTTTACATAGCGCTCAGTAAAAGGTTGCCAAAGATGTTTTACCTGTTCTGTCTAATAAGAGTAACTCCAGACACGGATTAACACATTTGCCGCAAACTAACATATTTAAATATTCTGCTGGCCCCAAAGGCGTGCCATCCCAGGGTCATGGACCCTTAGGGAGAAGACTCGACAAGATAGCACTACTAGGGGCAGCAAATGCCCCTAAAATCTGTTGCCTTAGGCTCCAGCCTACTCAACCTGCTGTTAAATACGCCACTGAGTAGCTCATAGCAGAGCTGCTATGGTCTGATATAAATTATTATTAAGTGTTACCTAATCCAAAAATTCTAGTCGCCTATGATAACGTTATGTATATCTATTACGAACTCTAACACTCACGTCCAAGCGGGGTGACTACCTAGGAGGCCTTTGCCCATAAGTAGAATTTAGCAAAGGAGAAGATAGATAAATAGATGAAAAAACGAACATTAAGACGAAACTTACGTACGCATCAGGTATCTATCATGTCTTCAAAGCTATGTGACGTCCACAAACAAACATGTGACCAAAGTGGTAAATGCTCTATGCCCTTCTGAAACAAAATGAATCAATAATTAAGAAAAATAACCTTTAAGCTGAAGGCAATCTGTCATAGATTCTCGTTGGATAGCGCTCGATCATCTAAAGTTCCCGTATCGCCTGCATCTCGTGATGCCTGTAACTGCACGCCACAATCCGTTTACTGCATACGACGGTGTTATTGAAATACGCTCTACAGTGGTGCAAAGAAGTAAGTTATAAAAAGTACAAGTAAATAAAATTTGTTCTTCGTAAATCTTTTGTTCATAAAAATATATTTTATAGTTTTGAAATGTTGTGCCATGTTTTAATGGACTTTGTTTTTTATATTTTATTTGACATTACATTATAATTAATAATTTCGGCACAATTCCCGGTCTATATCTAATCACGCTTTAATTAACCAGGTGTATAAAATAATACTCGATATCCCCGCAGTGAAACAAGGAACAGGATCGATAGATTATAATTATTTAGTTTTCAGTGCAACGCTTATAAAAAGGCGAGAAAAAATATTTTTTTCTATATATCTCCATTCTTTTCTAAACTATGTTATTATGCAAACTAAACACTATTAACTAGGTACAACAAGATAAACATTGGCTTTGGATTATATATCATTTTGGAAACGATTGTAACACTTGTGGTAGATTACACAGACAATTATAGTTAACATATATTTTTGTTACAAGATGTAATAGGTGCTGTCTTATCAAAAATAATTAAAACACTGTCACGTTTACTTATTACTCTCCATAACGCCACTGAAACAGAACAACACGATCAATCGAGCATTTTACAAAAGATCACTTATCACGTGGACGTTGAGGACAATGTAGAAGAGACTTGGAGGGTTAATTTGGCCGATATCGTAGCAAACGTTCGGGGCGCGCTCGCACGGAAAATTGGGCTTCTTCACCATTTGATTACGTTCCAAGATCCCTCGCGATCCCCCACGATCCCTCTTGGATGCCACTAAAAAATTACGCCACGTGAAAGCCAAATATCGTTTTCGGTTTGAAATTGCCCGCTCTAATGTAAGACGTAGAAAACTGAATTTCGAAATGCTATTACTTTTTCCGCCTGTTCTCCGTTTTTAATCTTCGAGTTTTGATCGCTAAATCAGATTGAAATCATGTTCCAATTGGCAAATTTATATTTTCACACGGATCTTTTTGAAATTGGACCATTTTTATATGTAACATACGTTTATTCATATCGAACATCCGTCAATGACATTAACCGATATATTTCCTAATCTAGGCAACAATAAATAAGCATCAGACATTTTTATGAATTTTATGAATAAGGGACTAACTACGTTCGGAATTAATACATTATTTATTTATGTACACAAAACAAACATATATAAAGGTCATACATAACATCATATGAAAAGACACTGCTTATTGATAATGAAATTTCTTCCAACAGTTCTGAGCTGCATTAATCAATTGCTCCGTATAAAAAATGATTGACCTTGATTTTAAGAAATTTTCAAATGAAATCCAGAGTCAAAAAGCTTTTCTTAGTTCGCTGGATTTCCCTCTAACTTTGAAAATCAACTTTCGAAGTTCTTACACTTAATGCCAGGAACGCTAAACTGGGTGCTCTAAAATTTTAATTGGTAAAACCTTTTAAATGAATTTGAGAAATCCAGGAACTTCGGAGTTTGGGGCATCGATGAATAAATTCCGTTATACAGTTTTCGTTTAAAATCAAATGATTTATGACTTTAATGCGGATATCTTTTGAGTAAATTTATGAATTTGAAAGTGGCAGAAAGCTTCATTATTGTAATCACCACGTGGAGGCTTCACCGCTAAAAACATAAGTTAAGCGCTTCTGTATTCTATATGAACGGTGTTAAAGAACACTGTACGAAGCATTACGAGTAGAAATCCTCAAAGGTAGCAACGCATCTGCAGCCGCCATCACGTAGAAATGAAGTGATATCTGGTCAATTACAGGGAATATATGCACATTTGCTTCTTCCATTCCATAAACGAACCTTATTCTACTATTTTTGACATTCTAATTTTCAAGTCTAATAGTAATTTCTGAAAATAATATACGTGTCCTTGGGCCCAGTAAGCACTCATCTCCAGGAAAATAAGGAATAGTAACACACAACAAACCAGTTTAGTTCTAGTTACTAATTAAGTCAGCGAATGCCGCGATTAGATACATTACAGAGTTAACTGATTGCTTCGCATTGGAGTGACACGCTGGACAGTGGAAGTAGCTTTCGGTGATATCAGGCTGTAATTAAAGAATCATATTCCATACGACTTATATTATAAACGTAGTATCTGAGTTGTAACGCAAAACTGATTAAACAAGCGATAATTAATTTCTAATACGTACATAAGTTTGAAATATCAAAGATTATGCATTGGTTCCGAACCTGGTTTCGAACCTCAGACTCTCTCTAGGCTATCGCTATTTTTTTTATTGCTGCTAGATCGAAATACATACCACAAATAGAATAGTTTCCGTATTCTTACATAGACACAAAATCGGAATACCCTTTTTTATATCGGCTCGACCTCTATATAATTTTTAGATCACTATCTATTCAAAAAATTCGAATATGATTTTCCGGTCCTCCACGTCATAAAAACGTACACCGACACCAGTCCCTTGATCCCTTAGCGTCTCGTTATGTCTGGGAAGCTAACGACGTAACGATACTCCAGTCTCGTGACGGCTGTCCAATTTGTGTCGTCACACGCACTAGATGGAAACTAGTTGATTAAATAAATATGACCTATATTTTTCTTTGCAACTCTGCAATTAACTGCAACTTCAAAGAATTTCTGTGTTAACTGACTTCAGAAAAGGCGAACAAAGAGAGAGCATCAAGGTGGCAGAGCTCTTTGTGTTTCGACTCCGGAAGCACCGCCACACCTATATTTGCCTAATAACAGCAGTCTTGTGCGCTTTTGTGTTCTGGTCTGAAGGGTATGATAAGGGAGACATACTTTCTCGTGGCATTACATCTTAGTCCTCAGGGTTAGCAACGCATCTGTGGCTAACCTTAGGTGAGACTTTGATCTTACCTAGGGTTGATTACAGATGTTCATGGGCGGCAGTGGCCACTTACCATCAGATGGGTGGGTAGATATTAAATGCAAGGATAGTTGATAATGATAATGAAGAACGTTGTCCAGGGTCAACTAAAATATAAAAACAAATTAAGAATAAAAAAGAAGAATAATTAAGAAAAAAATAATATTTAAAAGAAGTTATATTTTAAAAAGAAGCTTTTATTTCAATGCACTGAAAAAAAATAAACTACGTAAAGCTTGTCGCGAGATTATTCGAGTTATTCAGATTCTGTGATTTCTAGATTCATTCTCGTGACAAGCTTTAATATGATAAAAGAATGTTTAATGCGACAAAATGATGGGTTTGACTATAACGTAGTTTATTTTTTTCTTTTCAGTACATTGACATAAAAGCTTCTTTTTAAAATATATATTTAAAAAAAAAAAAATTTTTCTTTATAAGTAGCATACGAGGACGCATTCTACATAATGGAAAATGATCACAGTCGCCCATGAACTTCGACTTTGAAGTGGTTCTAGGGTAAATATCTAAAAGGGGTTATATTAGAAGTCACAGAAGGCAACACATCACAACTAAGATAGTCGCCGCATACGATACTGAGCCGGCAATTACACCCTTCCACCGAAACGCAAGAACCGTTTTATGCTAGATATAGATGTTGCGGTGTACCTCCACGAACCGTACTCATTCTACATACTTAGGTATATTATATTACACCCATTGTATACCTAAAAAATAATACGCGAACGCAAAGCCCTGTAATACACATAAATAACTGATCTCGGGCTTAAAATTACTCACAGACAATTTGTCAGGAAAAAAGTGACCCCGAGTAACAGATGGGTCAACCTTTTTTTTAGGAAGACTAACGAAAATTTCTAATCTATTATATAAATTAGTTTACTTTATAAAGATTACAATCGGACTTTTTGCTTAATTATGTTAATGTTATTTAAATTCTATGCAGAAGTCGTGAAAAAAACTTATGTTGATAGCTAATCAAAAGATGGAATATATTATGTTATGTTATAGAACTTACAATTTGTAAAGAATTGAGTTAATTATTATAAAAACAAAACCCGACTGTTTAGTAACAATTTACTAAAGAGGAAAATGCCAGTAAAAATACTATTAAGAAACTACTAAGTAGGTACATGTAGTACGTGGTTCACGCGGTGTCAAACGTAATTTTAACTTTTTTCTGTAATTTTTGTTTGATAAATAACTTGATATTTCCTATTCAGTTTATTGTTTTTTAAATCGGATGTTTTCTTTTTATAAACATTTATTTCATTTATCGTTTGCATCAAAATAATAACATAAAATTAAAGGTTCAATCTCCGGCCATACATATATATATAATTACTCCCTCCCCCGTATAATAATATGGGAGGGGGAGGATAACTGTAACTATTATATATCTTATCTACAGCATGTACCTAATGTACGTAGAATGTATAAAAGTACACTTGGCATATCGTCTATGCATATTTTACGTCAACGCTTCCCATAGCTCTCTTGTGTATGACCTAAACTTTATTCATTCACACTTACAGAAGTTTAGGACATCTATACAAAATAAATAAAATGGAAGGATCTGTTTGTAATATCAAAATAACGTTTTTTTACAAAATGCATATGGTAGTATGTCCGATACTGATAACAAAACAACAGTTACTAAAATTTTTGTCTGTCTGTCTGTCTGTTTGCTTTTACTGTTGGATAGCTGATGTCATAAGGCGTAACTAAGGCTACTTCTATTTTAGAAAATGTAATTAGGGTTCCGCACAAAAAATTGAAACCTAAGAAACCCCGCGCGCTCTAGGCGCACGCAGCCACCGTCACTGCCGCTAATATCAGTTGCTATCAGTCCACTCTGAGACAACGCTATAATGTTAAAATTGTATAAAGTCTTGAATTTTGGCTACATGTAACTATGTCAAGTTACATTGTTTAACGCGGGTATAACCGCGGGGCTTAGCTTGTAATAAATAAACGAAAAAGGTAAAAACACATAAAGAGGATCACAGTACTGTACAAACGTCCTCAGAAGTTCGCACTATCAATATAAAATATTATAAATTACATTTAATATTACCGTAACGTGGCAGGGTCCACACTACAAATGCGCCATATTTTATCATGTATCTTGACCCTAACGGCGACATTGCGAAATTATAGGCACGGCAGGAAAATATATGAGCACGCGCCATTTTTACAATATTTTTAACGGGAACATTGGATATTTTATTTTTTATAGACCGTATAGTATTATTAACAATATACCTATTAAATGTACGCCAGGCGGTAAAATTAATTTAGTTCGATGGGGAGATATCACCGCAATTTCTGAAGTAATTGTGTGTAGATGAAAGGGTGTGGTTGTCGACTCGCTTAGATATCTGGCAACTATTTTCGTCTTCAATAGTAATACCGCACCCGTGATTGACTTCAGATGGAACCCCTGTTGTATATAAAGTTGGTTACAGGGCAGGAGCGTGAGCGGCAGTGACCTCTTACCATCAGATGGATCGCAAGTTTGTTACTTCAACCTCAAAAAAAAAAATTGTCTAGGGTCCACCCAAACGCTATGGGCATTTAAACCCTTAATGTTTGCTGTCTACAAGCTTTTATACCACTGCTGAATTCAAGCCTCTCCCTGCCCAAGGGATGTTGGAGCATTCTCCGCCTTCTTCTTGCGTTGCTTCAATGCAGAGTGATGGAGATATATCTATTTACCAGTTCTAAAATAGAGAATGTTCTTGCATCACATACACGCTAGTCAGACGCGCATTTTATTTGCATAACGCCCAAAGCGCGTCTTCATAGCACATCTGACTAGCTCAGCTTAAAGTTAAGGATTATTGATTTAAACTGTTCCACACACTCATAGCCCCACATTAGGAATTTACTCCTGTGTCGTGGGTACTCGTGGACACACAAAGACGAATACACAAACTCCCGGACCCAGAACAGAACCTAAACTCATCCTTCAGATGTCTGTCTGGTGACGGATCGAACCAATAACCCACTGCGTGTCAAGCCTTTATAGTGGTCGTATTTGATTATTTACTAAGGATTATTTTAAAGATTGCGACCTGTTATAATCATTTTTAATTGAATACATTGCTGATGCAAGCAACGCCAATGTTATAACCATTTTGAATGCAATGAATTGCTGATGCAAGTGACACCAAACGTGGCTTTACTCAATTTTATTAAAACGACTTGCACGTGGTTTGAGTCAGTCGATATTTGTTAGCCTGATTGTGATGTTCTTTCTTAATTAATAAAGTAATTTTAACAGTGAAGTGATTTTTTTTTTAAAAGAACCCACGGAGCGCCATCCTAACAGACCGATGTAGCTATTTTCATAACACATCTTTCTCGCTTAACTAACCTTACCTTCCTCGAATGTGCGTGATAGCTTTGGAAGAAAGTCACCCTAAACGTATCTGGAGACGCTTGAATCACTAATCGTACATTTTACGATGAGCCCTTACCATAGATCGTTTCTTGATTCGAGATTTATTTTGCATTATTTGTTAGATGGAGCTATGTTTTTGGGTTTGCAGTTGACCTGATGTCCAGTTATCATTAAATATATGATTAGCTGTTCTTAATTTACTAGACCTTAAAAGTCCCCAGCCGGATGCAGCATACAGGAAATCGAAACCCACAAACATTCACTAAAGTAAAACAATTTTAAGTTATTTATCAAATACTAGCTGAAGTTCTCGTGTTTTGCTACGAGACATAGAAATAGGCGCCATCTTTAAAAAGTGCAAAATATCGAAATTAAAAATAGCCTATAAGTTGCCCAGCTAAATAAACTACATCCATGCAAAATTTGTTGTAAGTCGGACACACACCATCTCATTTTTAAGTTTCCGTAGCCAAATGGCAAAAATCAGAACCCTTATAGATTCGTCATGTCTGTCTGTCCGTCCGTCTGTCCTCATGTCACAGCCACGTTATTCGGAAACTATTTAGACTACAGAGTGAAAACTTGGTAGGTAAGTGCATTCTGAAGCCCAAAAAAAAATCCTCTTACCTACACTTGTGGGGTGTCTATAGAAAGGTCTTCAAAAACGGTAAAGTGTGTCTCCCCCCCCGCCCTTAAACTATACATACACACAGTGAAAATTCTGGATAAGACATACGTTGTAGATATCAAGAAAAACGAACGAAGGAAAATTGTTTCGAACTAGCTATGGTTGACAGTTTTTAAGATATAGCACTTTTTCAAAAACCGAATAACATAACTTTGTAATTCATACAAACACTACGAAAAACAAACTTGTGTTGGTAGTTGGAAAACTATTTATTATGATGTAACTTTATTAATGATAATGCTACGGAACCCTTCGCTTGCGAGTCCGACTCGCACTTGGCCGGTTTTTATTATATATTATATATAGATGTATAGATAAAAATCATTAAAGGTCAAACGCCTGATGGCATTCATTGGCAAGCATTGAAAATGTTTGAAGGTATTAATTTCGATTTTTGTCTATCACTAAGTAGACAGCACTTCTACCTGAAGTCCATTACGAATATAACAAGTTGGTGCACGTGAAGACTAAAATTACTTATGGTGCTTAGAAATCCATGGAACTAGAATACATCGGGTTATTTTATGCCTATAAAACTAATAAATAGTAGTTTTACGGTAGCAAAATTACATTTCTCGCTTTCTATCTAATCTACATTAAAAAAAAATTGAACCAACTTCGAAAAACCATAGTAGAGAACAAGCAATATTTTCACGCGAGAAGGTATGGGAAGCGTCAATATTTCAATTGTTCAGTGGACCGGTACAGTTTATAGACGGCGTCGAGTGACATCGTAATAGGGACAAACATTACGTACTACCTACCCTTTTAAATTGAATTTCGCGCAATTTATCAGGCGGCCCTGATAAAATACCGTGCACCCCCCGAATTTAATCCGCAGGGTGTGTTTTGTTATTTATTGAATGACGTTTCGGAGTTTTAACGTGATTTCAAGTGGATCGCCGGTTGTGTTATTACCTAAGTGCGTACTAAACTTGCGATAATAAAAGCGAAATGTTATAATATACTTATACTTTATGGAATTATAACCTTTTTACCCGACTACGTCAAGGAGGATGATGTTTTTCGAGCGTATGCATGTATGTTTGTTTGTATGTATGTCGATTTCTTTGGTACTCGCTACAGCCCAAACGGCTTGACGGTTGAAGTATGATATATCATTAATATCGTCTCAGTTTTTAGAATGACATAGGCTATATATTTTTTAAAAATGGCGCCTGCAAGTAGGGGAAAAAGGGGAGGAATGACGACTTTTTTATTATCACGACAATATGGGTATCAAATAAAACCTAGTAAACACAACATTCTAAAAATATATTTATGTTATACTACATTTAGTAGACTATTTTCACGAAAACTCACATAAAGCGTTAAATTAATTTTATGATTCATTCTGAAAAAAAAAATCTTATGTCTTATCGGGTTTTTTGTTTTAATGTTTTTAACAATGTTACTAGTTTATATAATATGTAAGTAGCAAACGAGTATATAGTCCTGGTGGTAAGTGGCCGCTGCTGCCCATGGATATCTGTAATCAACCCAGGTAAGAAGCTGTAGTAGTCTTAGAAGTTGAACACAAAGCGGACAGCTTTAGCCGAGAACTAAGTTGGAACGCCTCAAATACGTATTTCTTACCACATTCTTAAAACCAGAACACAGCAACGTTAAACCCTTAATCAGAATAAATAGTAAAATATTTGAACATAAACGTATTACTACTTGTTTTATCAAAAATCAATTAAATAATCAGGGCAGCCCATATTCGGACATCTTGTTTCGCTTGTACCAAACTAGAGCTCTTATACAAATTAAGTAAAATCGTTAGCGTGATTCAGAAAGAAGCCCAATGCTATCTAGTTGTAGCGCCGACAAATGCTTTCATAACGCATCGACATCGAGTTCAAAATTACAGTTATCCTTAAGAAGTTTCACTTTAAAAAGTCTGGGAAAAATCAGCTCACGATGATTCAAAGAATAAGGCCTACACCAGACTAAACTAAAGCATGTAGTGAATTTCAAATAGCTCCTTCATAGATTCCTTCCTTTTCGATATTAATATTGTAGTACAAGCTTGCGC
>MOOZ01000781.1:193645-204544 GCA_002930495.1 Cecropterus lyciades
CTCAGGAACTACTGGTCCGATTTGAAAAATTCTTTCGGTGTCAGATAGCCCATTTATCGAGGAAGGCTATAGGCTATATATCATCACGCTAAGACCAACAGTAGCGGAGCTCCATTGAAGAATGTTTCAAAATCGGGTTTTTTTTTTCTAATGAGAGTTTCCGCTGCATGCGCTGCGTAAACGGTTAAAGTTTCATAAAAATGATGTATGACAGAATTGATTCCCTTTAAAAGTTCTAAAAGAAAGTCAGCGACAGCATATCTCTATCTTTTCAGGTAAACTCACTGTACCCTTTTATATGCTAACCAAATTTGTTCCAAAATAATGCATTATTTGCGAAGTTGTTTTATAAATATAATATTTATAATATAATATTATTTTCTTCAGCTTTATAATATTAGTATAGATATTGTTTTAAGAAATAATCTTTTTTACACGTTTTTTTAAACGAAGAAGAGCACGTTAAAATGAACGTGCTGTTCTAAAGGTTAGTTAATAAATGGCTGGATAAATATCCAGCCATGTATTAACTAAACTTAAGTTAAAACTTAAAAAACATGAGTTTTCGCAAAAGTCCATAACGAATTTATACGAATTGTAAGAAACGATTTCTGGAGAAACTCAACAGAAGATTAAAGGTTGTGTAAATAGTGTTCTTAAATAAAAATAAAAGTTTTTCTTAAAAATCCAGGTCGCATCGGGTGTCAGTACGATGTTATGCAATGTCAAAGCGATATTCTATAAGCAATGTTGCCAACTGAACTTTAATGGTAACATGGAACTTTCGCGGGCATCCGAACTTTGGGAAATTCGCTAAGTTGTTCAACTTGGAGTTCTTGCAGTTGTGTTGTAAACTTACGTTACGTGTTTTTATCAGACTTTATCACTCTACTCTTAGTTAGTTTATTTAGATTCTGCAAAACGATAGACAGTTAATGTTTTTAGTGAAACCTAGCGATAAAGCAGGCCTCGTGGAGTGTAGGCATAGGCACGCAAAGATACTTTCAATACCAGAGGAGTCTACCAGTGCATTACCGGCTCTGAAGAAAAACTCTTTTTACATTCTAAAAGACTAATTTGATACCGCTGAAATGAAGCTCAACTCAACTAGAAAAACACGGATGTACATCGTAAAGTTATGGCAAGAAAGGTTCTGTTAAAGAGCTATAGTTTAATACGCAATTCTTTGTGCCTTTAATTACATTATTTTTTATCAGATTGATAAGCAAACGAGCATGCAGCCCACCTAATGGTAAGTGGTTACTGCGGACCATGGACTAGGGTTTCTATCTGAAGTCGATTATATGTGGGTTGGGAGTAGCCCAAGGGCTGAGATGGACGCCTCATATATAAGTGAGCCGGCAACCACAACCTTCCAACGAAACGCGTGAACTGCCTCACGCTATAAATAGGTGTGGCGATGGTACCGGTCGTCATATATAATCACCATAATTATGTTTTCTCTACTTTCATCTGTACATTGTTAAATAAAATAAATGAAAGTTAAATTAAAGTTAGCTACACAAAGTAGTGGTAAGAATATCTGTCCGTCTGCCGGTTTCTTGCCGTCTTCTTCAGGCTGTCAGACCCTGTCAGGATAGGATGCCTCCCGACCGGGATGGCCGGGAAGCATCCTATAGTTAATTTGTGTTTTCCATTGGAAGACTTTTCTACCCAATCAGTTCTCTATCCAACGAATGATATGGCCGGAACATTGCTGCTTCAGCTTATAATTCAGAACTACGTCTACGAATTTCGTCGTTATGGATTCCGTCGCGTAGAAATACCTATCATAGTCGTCTTCTCCTCTTCATATTCCTTTGAATGACTTTGAGCTTATACATGAGGCTCGCAGTAAAAATGGTCTATATTTCGACCCCGTATATTACCACTGCCATCGTGATCATAAACACCGCTCTAACATATTCGACTTCGAGTTCTTTAGGTAAGTATGATTTTGTACGTATGCTGATGATGAATGACGTATTTTGTAATTTGTATTAATACAAAATGATAAAACTCCCGTAGTTCTGTGTAGAGCCAGATCTAGTCTACCCAGAACTAGAGGAGGCTGAAAGTATCTTCACTACGCTGCTCCAATGCAGGTTGGTAGAAAAGGCACGAGTTTGTGGCCTACCAATGTTTTATACATAAACACTTTCTACACTCCTATGAGTGTAGAAAGTGTTGACAAAAAAACACACAGGAGACACAGGAGAAAATAGTGTGGGGCTATCCCCACACTATTTTCTCCTGTGTCGTGGGTGTCATGAACACACAAAGATGAATACACAAACACCCAGACCCAGAACAGAAATCTAAACTCATCTTTCAGATATTTGTCTGGCCGGGGATCGAACCCGGGACTTGCTGCGTGTCAGACTGCGTGCTGGTGACCTCGCCGCCACGCGGATCGTCAAATACATATTGTGATTCCATTACTAAAGCGAGAAAAGATATAAAATTTACCATAAAATTGCTAAATTAAGTAAACAATAAATATAGGTACTAAAGGAATAAACAAATGTTCACTGCCTAATCACAAATGATGGCATTTTATTTTAAAAAAGTTATGTTGGTAGAATATGCACATATAATAAAATAAAACGTACAGTACAATTAAAACAATTTAATTTTTACATAGTAAATAGTTAAAAAAGAATATCAAAATAATACCGCTGAGGACAGGATTCGAACCTGCGCGGGTATAACCCATTGGATTTCAAGTCCAACTCCTTAACCACTCGGACACCTCAGCTGATATTAAAAATGTACAATTTTACGTACTTATTATATCAAAATGGTTATGCATCATTATTTGAATACAAAAATTTACACAGGGTGAAAACACAAAGCTAAACAAATTACCGATGTTTAATATTTGTAGCACAGAAATTACTGAACGGATATTTAAAAGATGAATCATAATTAAACTCTATTCATAGCTTTTCGAATAGCAAAAAAATATATGAATAAAAATACGTAAGTACCTATATTTTATTGCAGCAAATGAGAATACCACCATGTATTAGGTTAAATAGTAATTATTGCTTATGGGAACCTGCAAAAGCCTTACGAAATAAGCATAAGTCCCACTTATGGTACGGATCATAAATTACCTAACAGCCTATGAGAGCTACATAAGTCGTAAGCTTTGTATAAGAAATTCTGGGTTATCAAACCCTTCTAACCACTACGGTTAATACGGCAGAATTACATTTTACACAATGATTTTATCCCCGTATCTAACATCGTAGATAATTTTTGGTGATTATTATATTATTAACATATTTTAACATGCATTTTTCGTTTTAATATAGATATTTCAGTGTTATAATATAATATATGAAGAACTGCAATAATTTCTCAACGAATTTTATGAAATCGTAGTCATGACAGATATCGTGTGACGGAACACATATGCCAGGTTGTCAAAAAATGTCAGCCAACAAGGAAAGTAACCTTGTTCAGGCATATATTGAATTAAATAAGTTTTGCCAAAGCGGTGACTATGATAGAGCGTTAAAATCTACGGGGAAAAGTGAGTAAACTGAGTTAATCATTGATAAAATTAGTTAAACGAATAAAATGTAGAGTTTTAACAAGTTGTCGTATACGATCCAGATGCATGTGAAACTTTTCTATTTTTAAATGAAACAATCCATAACTTGGATTGATATTCAATATGTTACTATTAAAGATCTTCTAGGATCCTTATTTTGCACAAAAATCAGATAATTGATTTGTAAATACGCTTAGTTTACATCAAATAGTATATTGGTTTTAATGTATGTATTATTACTCTGTGTCATTGATTTGGCACTTTAGAATTAATTATCAGTACTGTGTAACCCGTTACTTTCCCTCCGATGTGTTTAAATATTAATGAAGTAATGACTTTTTATTGCTGTTAAAATAGTTATTTTTTGTGTTATTGATAACTTTATCTCTCGTAATCTTTAACAGCATTTGCCATGTGCTACAATAAATAAAGTAATTTTTGATAAATTCATTTTAAGTTAATCATAATGTTGATTGTAAAATTTTCCTTAAAGAGACTATTTTTGGATTAAAGTTGATATAAAGTTTGTAGTTGAAGGTGGTAGAACTCTTTGTGGTTCGACCCTGGAAGCACCACTGCCACAACTATTTCTGCCTAATAACAACAGTGTTATGCACTGTTGTGTTCTGGTCTGAAGGGTGTGGTAAGGGAGATAAACTTTACCGAGGCATTCCATCTCAGTCCTCAGGGGTAGCAACGCATCTGTGACTAACCATAGGTGAGATTTAATCTTACCTAGTGTTGATTACAGATATCCATGGGCGTCAGTAGCCACTTACCATCAGGTGGGCTGCATGCTCGTTTGCTACTATCCATATTATAAAAAAAAAGTTGTAAATTGACTTATTGATTTACATGTCTTAAGCATTGCAAATAATTCTCTATATTACATCTTGTACATGATAAATTGTAGTGGTACATGTATGAGTCCATTATACCTATCCACAATATTTCCTAATTTTGTCCATTTTTTAAATATTGTTTTACATCCTTGAATTCTTGCTTTTCAACCTTACAAATTTTGCTGCTTCATTACAGACTTATATAAAATAGAGGATAAAAAAAATATAACAAGAGACTGGAAGAAGTTGATCTGAGATACTCAATTGTTCTTTTTTTGAAAATTTTAGGATATTCTAACATAATTATCATAACTAACATACAAAATTTCTACACTCCAGTTCTCCAAATAGCTCCAACAGAGCAAAAGGCATTCCATTGCAAGGTGATCTGCTACATCCAACTGCACAACTTCAAAGAAGCACTGTCAGTGTTGAACAACAGCAAGAATGCTGCTCTTGCTGCCAATCTGCATTTTGAGAAGGCATACACACAGTACCGTCTCAACTGCCCTAAGGAAGCATTGCAAACTGTTGATAGCGCACCAGAGTTGACACCGGCTTTGAAAGAATTGAGGTAGAAGTTATTAATAGACCTAAAATTGTTTGGAGTCTTATGTGATGTGGTAAAGTAACATTCATATGAGTTTTGATGGTGGTAGGACCCTATGGTTGACTCTGGTCACACCCCTGCGAATTCTGCTTTGCCTAGTAACTGCAGTTTTGAACACAACTAAGTAGCTGTGTACTATGCAGGTTTGAAGTGTTTAGTAAAGTAGACATACCTATCTGAGGCGCTTCATCTTACTCCTTTTATGATAACAAAGGATCTGTGGCCAATCTAAGGTAAGATCTCATCTGTGGTTCATTACAGATGTTCATCAACCATACTATCCATTTACTATCAAGAACACTGTATGCTCTTCAACCCAGTGAAAAAACACTTGTGACTTTAATTAAATCATTTTATTGCCATTTTAAACCAATCATGTCTTTTTATCTTAATTTTCCAGGGCTCAAATCCTTTACCGCCTGGAACAATATCAGGATTGTTACAACCTGTACCGTGACATAGTAAAGAATACCACCGACGAATATGAAGATGAGAGGAAAGCTAACATGTCGGCCGTCGTCGCTAACCTCGCAGCTCTTAATCCTGTAAGCAATGACCTTTTACTCTTGAATAATAATTTGTAATGAGCTACAAAATCTGAAATGGATGTTAAGATCAAAAATGTACACAAAGGTGTTAGCTCATTTTCAAAAGTAAGTACTAAAATTACGACTTATAATCATATAACAAATTAATGTTGTTTTTGTGATATGATTATAAGTCGTAATTTTAGTACTTTTGGTTTATTTTGTTCGGATGTCATGTGATGTTGAAAAATAACATAATTTATTTCAAAGATATTTTTATTTTCCCATGGTTACGTCGTGTTAAAGCTGAAAAACATATGCAATATTTTGTTTTATGTGTTAATTATGTGGATACAAGTTTAAGATACTATTTTAGTATTGTAGTGACTTTTAGTACTTTTGTCGACCTGCGTGGCAGAGCAGTGACCGGCCTAACACACAGTGGGTCCCGGGTTAGACAAACAGACATCGGAATGATGAGTTTAGATGTCTGTTCTGGGTCTGGGTGTTTGTGTGTCCATGGCTCTCACGACACAGGAGAAAATCCTACTGTGGGGCTATGAGTGTGGAAAGCGTTTACGTTTACTTTCAACAAACTACAATAATGAGTTAATTGTTTTGAAATGGCAAAATCTATTGTTAATATTTTTAATCTTGAACCCCATGCAAGACGGTTGTTAAAGTCATGATATCAGGAACCCAAATTAAAAGCTACGTAACTACTACTACTTATAAAAGTGTATATAAGAGTATATAGAGACAATTCCCTATTTAAATTATGTTATGTAATAAAAGTCTTTTATTTAATCATGTTTTTCCAGTCAGCAGACTTGCCACAATTTGAAGAAACCACATATGAACTGTCATACAACGCTGGCAGTACATTGGCCATGCGAGGCAAGTACAACGAGGCTTTGCCCGTGCTGAAGAGAGCCGAGCAGGCCTGCTCGGAGAGTGTTATTGATGATGGTGGCACTGAGGAGGAAGCTAAGGAAGAGGCTGCCATCATCAGGTAATATATAAATTAAAAGAAATTTTTATTTCTTCAAAGCTGAGTTGAGTCACCTACTCACAGTGTCTAGGAGCTGAGTTGAGCTGACTGACTGCCACTCAGATTTTAGGTAGTTTACACAGTAATGTTTTATTTGTTTAGAATGGCAAGGGACTTATAATACCGCTCTTATAGTGCTTCAGAGTAAAAATTCTGTATAAATTAATTGAGTGGTTTTCAAAATTAGACCATGAATAACTACTGGCCTCTTGTTGCAGACAAAAATCTAAAAACGATGTAATACATAGTAAACCCAAAAAAACAGCTTATAATAATGGCTACTATTTTGAAATTAGAAACATTCCTATTTCATTTATTTGTTTACATTCTTCATTGAGTAATTAATATAATGACAAATACATTTCTAGGCACTAGGCACATTTTCCATTGAAGGTTATAATTATCATCCATCACAAATATTATTTAACAAATTAAAATGATATCATAATTGTCAGTCTATTATTTTTACTAATGATTTTACAAAACTTTGTACTGGAAACCCCATTGAAATTAAGAATGATACACTCCAATTCCAGGGTTCAACAAGCATACTGCCTGCAACAGATGGGCAAAGAGAAGGAAGCAGCCACAGTGTACCAAAGCGTACTGAAAGACAAGCCGAGCGACCAGGCACTGGTAGCCATTGCTAGCAACAACCTTGTTGTTATAAACCGGTATGTACAATACAGAACATATTTATTGTACACCAAAACATAGATATCCAATATAAAAGACAGGTAATAAATGTACTGATCAATGTATGGTACAACAGACAGTTTTATCCTTAAAATTGCGATCTCTTCCAGACAACCTTAGTAGCTGAAAGAAAACATTTAAAAGTAGCTGTTGCCAGCGACTTTGTACGCCAAGACAGCAAGCCAAATACTAAGTTTCATAGAGCTTGCTTCAAAATTGGCGGACTTTCATACAAACTTTCAACACTTATTTAACCCCGTTGGGAGTTAAATTTCTAAGAATCCTTTCTTATTGCTCACTTACATCGTAAAAGTGAACTCCTGCACCAAATTTTAAGTTTCTAGTTACAGTACGCTGCGTGTTGATATATAAGTCAGTGAGTCGAAATTGCCTTTTATATATATATATATAGATGCAAGAGAGGGTAGGCGTGTAAAAAAAAATAACATACCAACAATATAAAAATGTATACATATATCAGCAGCTAATGTAGACTTTGAGAAGTATTTACTTTAAAAGTATGTATTTAAGAAGTAACATGTGATACGAGCCTACACGCTTCGATAGTTCAAAATATGGATCTGTGAAAGCTTGCACCATCAAAGTTCAAAATATACAACTTCGAGTTGTGGTATAGTCTGATATGGTGAGACCAAAAACGTAAACAAAGATGTTGCCATTTCAAAATGATGACCTTATTTCTGTAGTTTGTTAAAGGTACCGACAGAAACTTAAAATTGTATCCAACTGATAAATACATAAACCAAAATATTACACACCTTTAGAATAATTAACGTTACTACAGGCCTACCTTACAGCAGTAGTGCAAGCTGTTTTTTATACATTTTGTTAGGCATACATACAAGTTTTAATAAAAAATGTAAACAGATAATGTAAAATAATGTAAACAAAAAGTTGGTAACGTAAACAATGTTATTTTCCAGAGACACCAACGTGTTCGATTCCCGCAAGCGTATGAAGGCGGCGTCTGCGGAAGGCTTGGAGCACAAACTGAACTCGAGACAGCGCGCCTCTATAGTTTACAACCAGGCCATACTGGCTATCTACTCTAACCAGGCAAGTATATCGTTTTTTTTTATAAAATTAAAGTAGTAACATGCTGTCCACCTGATGGTGGCTACTGCCGCCTGTGGACATCTGTAATCAAGCTTAGATAAGATCAAAGTCTCACCTAAGGTTAGCCACAGATGCGTTGCTGCCCCTGAGGACTAACATGGAATGCCTCGAAAAATTGTCTCCCTTACCACACCCTTCAGATCAAAACAGCAGCGCTTAACACTGCTGTTATTCGGCAGAAATAGGTGTGGCGGTGGTTCCTCTGAAGTCGATCCACAAAAAGTTTTACCACAAATTCCAAAAATGATTGAAGCCTAATCTGATCAGAATTCTGTTTTTTTTTTTTCACATTGAAGTAGCACACGAGCATGCAGTCCACCTGATGGTAAGTGGTTACTGCCGCCTATGGACATCTGTCATCAATTTCATATAGAACAGGTTCTATCTGAAATCAATCACAGATGCATTGCTATTTCCGAGGACTGAGATGATCGCCTCATATATAAGTGAGCCGGCAACCACACTTTCAATGAAATGCAAGAACTGCTTCACACTGGAAGTAGGTGTGGCGGTGCCACCTCCCGGTCGTAGTTCGACCGTGTTGTTCTGCCACTTGCAAAATATTCGTATAATCGAAATGTCATATTAGTCGACGTTATGTCGCCCCCACAGCCGGAGTTCTGCAAGCAGTGCTGCGTGAAGCTGTCCCGAGAGCTGGGCCAGGAGCGGCGCGCCGCGCTGGTGGAGGCCTGCTCGCTGGTGAAGGAGGCCCGGCGGCCGCAGGCCGTGGCCTTGCTGCTCAGGCGCGGGGGGGACTTGCTGCTGGCCGCCGCGCAAGTGCTGCTCGCTCAGGTACTACATGCTACGAGCTTAGTTATTTTTTTCCAAAAAAAAAGCACTAAACTTCTTTGTAAACACCTGTGAGGAACAAAGATTTTTACGCGTATATTTACTACAAGTATTTTATCTATTTCCAGAAATTATTTCGTTTAAACAAACAAAATAATCTGGAAGAGTTAGCTTTGCAATATAAGTATGTAATCTACATAAAATAGTACAATTATGTTGATGACAAGCTTCATGTGTCATTTTAAGTAACCGTTAGGTAGACCATATGCAACAAAAAAACAGTGTTCCACTTCATAATAGTAGTATATAGATGACAAAGTGCAATAAAGTTGTGTTAATGTGAGACTATGTAGGTCATTCTAAGTCCGTATCCTATCGTCGTCAACCCATTATTGTCCCACTGCTGGGCACGGGTCTTCTCTCAGAATGAAAGTTTCAGACCATAGTCCACCACACTAGCCAAGTAAGTATTGGTACACTTTGGTCACACCATTGAGAACTCCTTTTTTTTTAAAGAACTCTTAGGGTTTCCTCGCGATGTTTTCCTTCACTAAATAGACTGTAACTTATCACTTGTTAAATAAATTAGTTATTCTCATTGCAGATGTACGTGTCGATAATAATATTACTTAGGGCTCGTTGTTGTTGATTTACAATACGTATGTAGGCCTTGAATACGTACTGTAACTTTAATGTTATTTAAATATGCAAATATGACCTGTTACCTCCATACTTTATTATCTAAAAGGCTGTTGTTGTAAGTAACCCTTTTACTTAAAACAACAGCCTTTTACGATCTCGGGCGTGAGTTAGCCGAGATTCAGATTAGAATTTATCGCGCGGCTCGGACGGCGGCTTCCGTCCGTTCTCCCGTTTTGTCCCGTCGTCCCGACGAGCCGTCCCGTGTCCCGCCGTGTCATGACATGATCAATGTGGACGTCTCGTCGTAATCGTAGAGCAATGATAAGTAATTTCTAATACGCATATAATTTTAGGAAAATCAGTGCCTGGGATTCGAACCTCGGATGGATTGAGAGGCCGAGATTCAACCATTACATTATCACAGCTCAATCCTTGATCCATTCCTTGATTATTCCATGTGAATGATTCCAAAACTTATTCCCCAGGGTGACCGCAAGGGAGCAGTGAAGTTGCTCGAGGAGAGCGAGTTCAAGTATAGACCTGGTGTGATAGGAGTGCTGAACACTCTGCTGTCCGCTGACAACGAACACGAGAAGGCCTCGCAGCTGTTCATCGACGTGTACGAACATTACAAGGATGATGAACAGGTTCGTTAGAATAAGCTTTACTGGTTAGGTTCGACCTTGATTTCACTATTGGACAGTAGATTGGTGTAATTCACTATACGGGAGTAGATTGGTGTAAAGTTAGGTTGAAATTCTATTCTATTTTCTGTAATTTCATTATGTGCTACAGGGGTTTGAAACAAATAGATTCGCGAATTATATTCGCTAATATATTACCACTTAATAAGGAAGGCAACTTAACTTTATAGAAGCAGGTCCTTAACTTTATGAGTATTTGAATATTTTTTGTAATGAATGGATTTATTTTTATCCTTATAGACTAATTAGCTGCTCCCCGCGGATTCACCCGCGTAAGTTTCGACGATGATATATAGCCTATAGCCTTCCTCGATAAATGGGCTATCTAACACCGAAAGA
>MOOZ01000782.1:4521-20219 GCA_002930495.1 Cecropterus lyciades
CAGCCCACCTGATGGTAAGTGACTACTGCTGCTCATGAACATCTGTAATCAATACTAGGTAAGATCAAATCTCACCTATGGTTAGCCACAGATGCGTTGCTACCCCTGAGGACTAAGATGGAATGCCTCAGAAAAGTAGTCTCCCTTACCACACCCTTCAGACCAGAACACAACAGCGCATAACACTGTAGTTATTAGGCAGAAATAGGTGTGGCGGTGGTGCTTTCGGAGTCGAACAACAAAGAGTTCTACCACCTTCAAATTACAATCTGTTTCCACTTCTGAAGACTAAGACGGAACCTCGTACGAAAGTGAACCGGTTATTACACTCTTCTACCAAAATGCAAGAACTACACGCCAGTAATAGGTGTGGCGGTGTTACCTGCATAATTGTAATCGTTCTACAAATGAATTTATGTTTGATATTACTTAAACGCAAAAACAACTGGCTTAATTCCCCTTAAATTTTATGCACAGTCTTTGACCCAAATATACATTATATATTATCCACACGACCTTATCTCGTATCTAACCAATGAAAATTATCTCTTATAATACAATACATTTTTAAATAAAAAAATCGTCTGTGAACTAACAATCTGTAACACATTTCCTTTATATCGCGATGTCGCGTCCTGCATCGACGCGACATCTATGGGAAGATAAAATCACTATTTTATCTTGAAACCACTTGTATAGTGTTATCTCCAGAACCGGAAACCATATCTATTATATCACATATTTTTCAAATTATCTCATTTATGTCCCATTCATGGGCTTCCATGGGTTTCTTTTCATAACTGGGTAAGGTCAGGATCATTATTCACCACATTTCTTCACAAAGGTGCAATTGAGTTTTTAAGACGTTCGTAAGATTTAACGACGATTATTACTGAATCAAGAATAATAATATAATCAACATCAATGTTAACAGCGATCGACGCCTTAATATGTTATCGCCTTAATATGCCTTAAACGCCTTAATATGTATATCACAGCAGTATATTTCAACTAAATTGTAAGAAATATGTGTCAGTGTAATCCAATTATCACGCAGTTGTTTCGAGTTAGAGATGTGACACACAGCAAGTGAGTGTCTAGGTTGTACTAAATTAAATTACAAGAAAAGGTACACGAGCGTCATATTTAATATTTTAATTCAATTGTAATAGTATAGGTTTTAACATTTTAGACGACTTAGTATAAGAGTGAACTAAAAATAAAGTATTTACTGAGATTGTGTTATATAAGGAAAACATGCATTTACATGGATACGACTGTTGACGAGTGATATAGAACTTGAAAGGTTTATGTTAACCCGTAGGTTAAGACGTTTCCGCATGACTGAAGGCCGTGGACAGTCACGGGCAGGCAATCAGTATTCTCACCTATCCATCCATCAGCCCTTTGAGATCTACTACTGGACATAGGCCTCCCTTAAACGGCGCCACTCCAACCGGTCCTATGCCTTCTGAATCCAACGCTTCCCGCTGTCTTCTTCAGGTCATCGGTCCACCTGGTCGGGGGGCGACCTGTGCTCCTTTTGCTTAAACGCGGCCGCCACTCGAGGACCTTTCTTTCCCATCTAACCTATGTATTGATTGTAATTTGCTTTCATTTCCATCCTTTGTACGTTACTTATTAAATTAATATGATACTGTTATGTAACAATGTTTGCAATATTTGTTAATTTATATTTTTACCATGAATACGTGCTACTTAAAGAAAAACTAAGTAAGTTTTTTAATTAAAACTTCTTGAATTTAATATTGTGCGATGTTTTTAACGTTCTGAGGATTAATTAGAAACCAGAACACAACAGCGTTTAACACTACAGTTATTAAGCAAAAATTGGTGTGGCGGTGACGCCTTCAGAGACAAACCACACCTTTTGATTTCGTTATATTTACTGAAAATGTATTTAAAGTTATAATCTACAGTTTATTCGCCACTAATGCCGTGAGCTAGCACAATGCAGAGCTTAGGGTATGCTGGAAACTTATTCCGAAATAGATATAGCACCACTTTGTACTAAACCTCAGGACATCTGGTTGTATATTAATCCAGACTATTCCCTCCAACCATTTTCAATTTCTCAAATGCAAGTCAAGAGAGTGGGTGAATTATTCTCCTGCCAACAAGCAGAGCGTCGTCATTAGTTTTAGATCTTGCTTCACTTTGTTGTTATCTCATTTGATACTCTCCAAAAATAATTTTAAGGTAGTAGAACTTTTTATTTGAATCCGAAAACACGACCACCGCACCTATTTTTGTCTAATAATAGGTAGTAGTGTTATACGCTGTTATCTGTCGAAAGTGTAGTAAGGAACATATACTTATCCGAGGTATTCCAAATTAGTCCTTAGAAGTAGCAACGCATCTGTGGCTGTGTGGTGGTGATCATATCTGGGGCTAGTCACAGATGTCCACTGGTGGCACAGATGGACTGCATGCTCGTATTATACTTCCATATTATAAAAAATACATTTAACTAAAAATCAATTTCTCGTGATGTACTTGTTGAGCGACACTACAAAGGTATTAAAACTAAAAAATCTAAAAAAATTATAACAATTTAACTATTCATCTATCTACCTATACATCTGTCTAGCTAACCTTCCTGTAACATAGAAAAATACTGAACATATGATTTCACATGACACTGCATCAATCCATGATGCAGTGTTCAAATACTATGTTTACATTATTTACCTACCTATATAGATTTTCTTCCTACTTTCTTTCTAAGCGAGTGAACCGGAGTAGACTAAGGATTTTAACATATTGAATGAATTTTTTGTTTGTTGCCTATATCCATAGATTATTTGTATACACTAATTATGCTACAACATATTAAAAGACTGAATTAGTGAAGACTAAAGACATAAACGTTACGATAGCCTTAGATAACTTTTATCCAAAAAGTCTCACAGAACTAAAACCGGTTATCTACAGTGTGAATCGTTAAAACGTTGTTACCGCTCAAATCGTCTAATGATTGCCTTTGTATCGGCTGCAGGTAGGATTGAGGAAGCTGCGACCTACGCATTGCTGTTAAACCCATACATTGGAGAAAGCAAGTGAAACCACGTCAAAAAATTGTAGGAATATAAAAGTCAACGATGTGGGTAAGTGCTGTAAGAGAGAAAAAGGTCAAAACGAATTGCCCTTATACTGATCTACATCTTAAGAGCTTTATACTTTTCTTAATGTCACGATCTCCACTGCCACTTAACTTGTATATATCCTTATCGGAATAAATTTCAACATGTATTTAGGTTAAATATTATGTTACTTATGATAATTTTCATCTAAACTACAAGGATTTGTTTGTATTGTTGTGTCAAGTCAAGAGATATGCTAACAATAATGAGAACACCATTTAACAGTAAATTATTATAATTGTGATGTAAATGTGTTTTGGTAAAACATATATAATTTGCTATAGATATATGTTTGATGATAACACATTTAAGTTGTACTTAACTGGAAATATAAATATTATAAAGTTAGACCATATAACTTATTATTAACCGTACCGTACAATAAACCGTTTTATTCATTTACTAAAGTGAGAATCGAAAGAAGAAAATTGCATTCCAAAAAGACAACTAGCTATTAATATTACTTAAAAATTCATTGGTCTTTTTATTCCCTATAACTGTGACCACTGATTTTAAAGCTTTTTAGGCTGTATAAGATTGATATAACGCTAAGAGGGTAGGCCTTTCGAGAATCAAACAATTTTATGACTTACGATACTAACTTACGATTCTACGTTAATACAGTAAGAAAAACTGATTTTTTTTTGCCAAAGATCTGTGAAATTAGTTTATAATTCCATGACCTTTTATCTTTTGTTAAATGGGAAAACCTCAGACGAA
The DNA here is from genome assembly GCA_002930495.1 of Cecropterus lyciades. Lineage (NCBI taxonomy): Eukaryota > Metazoa > Arthropoda > Insecta > Lepidoptera > Hesperiidae > Cecropterus > Cecropterus lyciades. The sequence goes on from MOOZ01000782.1 coordinate 8,406, forward strand.
TGCTAAGCCTGGCTGATAAAGCTAATTTGACCTTCCAAATGAGTTTTTTCAACGTCGCGACTTAGATAAATGGCGTTATCGCGCTATGCGATTCGACCTGGCGTTAAAATCCTTTAACGCTAAATCCGTTTCACAGCCAGTAAAACGGCTTTTGTGGATATTACGCAGACAAAAGCTACTTGGAGTAATTTTATTACAATTGAGTATGTGTCTAGAGACAGAAACTTCAAAATACTTATATAATAATTTATTTTTAAAGTTATCTTTATGGATCCTAAAAGTTAAAAAAATACAAAACAGGAAGTAATTAAGTAGAAATCGAAGAGTCTGGTCTATTAAGCCTCAAGATTAAAAGAAATTATTTAGTACAACGATAAAAGTAAATCAAAGTTTATACAAATTGTTTCGCTGCCTATTTATATCGAAGTCCCCATTAAATTAGAAAGCAATATTTGACGCGGTCGAAAGATGATATAGCTAAGAATCGCTGGTACCTAAATTTCATGTGCGATTCCGTAATTTTTCTCTCTTTATTAAACCACATTCCTGCAACATATCCGGAACATACCCGAAGCCTTTCTCAGTTACGAAAGCTTGTATTTGTTCGAGGGAAAAAAGGTTGCATAATCAACCTAAAAGTTAGGAAGTAAAAGGTTTTCGATTATAATTAAGTAGGTAAGACTTACAACCCAACCCCTAGCAAACCCTTGAACATAAAACAAGAGGGGTTTAACTTCCCTTAAAGAGATTTTTCTAACTTGAAAACCTACGTTGGCCTGTGACATTTATTATATAAGGCAGGTGCCGGAGAACTTCGATTTTACGAGCACGAGATGACTTTTTTTATTGAATTTTTGATTTAATTGCGCGAACAATAGCTTAGCTTTGGATTTTAGAAGGCAAGGCTTTGTTTTTAGTTATGACTTATAATTTATTTCTTTAGTACCTATATGTTTACTAATTTCTTACACTTATTGTGATATCTACTAGTATATATCTACAGATCCTAGGAACACAAGTTAAGGAGGTAAAATGTGTATCAGGTATTCGCAACTATATAGTAACTTACATAACCCCCAAAAAGTAGCAAATATTTTCGTTTACTTAATAATCGTGCTAATGGCTTTCTAAGAAACCAATTAGAAATTTAATATTGAAGATATAGTTTCAAGATATTAATATTAAACCTATTATCCCTACGTCAATGTCTTCTCCAGTTATCTATAGATACAAAAGATGGCTGGGAGAAATTGTATCCTTAGCGATGAGACAGAATGTCAAGACCCACAAAAGCAATCCAATCTTGATAAGCATTCGTGTTATCTATAAATATATACTCTTAAAGTTAACTTACATTAAAAATCTATTTAAGATTTTTATATACACTCTTACTATTGTCTTACACGATTTCACAAAAATACTCAAGCGCTGAACATATATTAAAATTCATAATTGAGATGTCTACCCAATCAAAGATCAAACTCAGAACCTTCTGTGAAATCTACTTCATTATTTTCCTAAACTGTAAAGACGTAACTAAGACACATTTCTAAAAAACTTGCACAAGTTGTAAATTTTAGTGGCAATAGTAAGATTTTCCTTGCAAGACTTTTTCTGTCTTGAAAAACTACTTTATCCGTGTCATTTATTATATGGGACAGGTGCTGAAAACCTTCGAGTTTACGACCATCTGATGCGAACCGAAGCGTGTCTATACAGAAAATGTTTTCAGAAACTCACGGTAGACATTGATTTTCTAAGCAAATATCGCCTTCCTGTTTTCGGTAAGTCTATTTGCGGAAATAATAATTTATCACAACGTAAGTTAAGTGAAAGAGAGTAACAAAACATCGGAAAATTCGCTGTTTTGTACAACAGAAAACATCTCATACAAGACACTGTGAGAGAAACAACATAACATGAACTGAACTGTTGTTCAGAGTGAACTAAATCTAACTAAAAAAAACTTTTTGGTTAGATTTAGTAGTTAGTTTCTTACCAAAGATTTTTTTTTACATTCTGTGATTTTCATCTCAATTTCGAAAATTCCTAGAGCTCATATACGTTATATAACAACCTTGGTGCAAATTTTATTTTTTTTACTTGTAACCGTCCGTTTAATGGTTTATTTACATTTATGTTTGTATATATACCTAGACCATTAGGTTTCCTATTCGAGAAAAAAAGAGGTAGATTTACCATAAGGTTAAAAAGATGTTTCATATCAAAACTGTAAAAATAAATACTAAATGTAATTGAGCTTGCAGCCATATGGGCGAAATTTGCAACAACAACTTGCAACCCCTATTTCACCCTTTCAGGTGTTTTCCTAAAACTTTGAGATGAATATACAATTACATCATACCACAAAACTAAATACTAAGTTTCATTAAGCTGACGTCAAAATTGGCGAACTTCCGAAAGAACTGTCAACCCCAGCTTAACCCTCTTAGGGGTGGATTTTACAAAAACGGTGAAATAGATATTTTATTATATCAAATCCCAAAGTACAATACTAAATTTCATTGACTTTCCATCAAAATTGGCGGACTTTCAAAAAAACTTGCAACCCTTATTTCCCCCACCTTACGGGTTGATTATTAAAAAAAATGTTAAATATGTGTTTCATTTTATCAAATCATAAAACTAAATACCGAGTTTTCATTGAGTTTACATTAAAATTGACGGACATCCGAAGAAACTGTCAACCCCTACTTAGCCCTTTTAGGGGTTGATTAATAAAAAAACGGTGAAATACATATTTTATTATGTAAAACCACAAAGCTAAAAACTAAGTTTCATTGAGCTGGCATCAAAATTGACGGACTTTCATACAAACTTTCATCCCTTATTTAACCCTCTTAGGGGGATAATATCAGAAAATCCATTCTTAGCTCAAATCTACGTCATAAAAGGATCATTTTATCAAAATTTCATATTTCTACCTTCACTAGTTTAGGCTCTGCGATGTTTAGTCAATAGGTGAGTGAGTGAGTGAGCATCTTTTCGCTTTTATATAGATTTATATAGATTAAATGAATTTCTTAGCAATTTCCATTATTAAATTACCCATTTCAATTGATTTCGAAGAGTATAAATAGATATTTTAAGTATATTTTCGAAAACAATAACACTTAGTCGTCTCCAAAATGTATAAATTGTCCATATAATATATTAGAAAATAAAAGTACCGCGTACATCACAAATATTTGTAAAAAAATACCAAATTAGTTCAAATGGTTAAAAATATATTTGTCTTATGGTGACAGTTAGTCGTTCTTCCATTCATTAATTTATTTATCTATCAAAAGTTTTTACTTATAATTTATAGTTATATTATATCTAAACGCGGAAGAAACCGCGGGGCATACTTGTATATTGATGCTTATTCTACTACATTTTTATGTATGTAAAACATTTAGAAAATTTACTAGTCTTTATCATTAGTGAATAAAATCCGTCTGGTAACATGGTACAAGATAGAATCTTAAAAGCAATTGCGTGAGAATGTCTGGCAAGTCAGGCAATGATAAAAGAGATAAGTATTTATCTTTTACTCATGAAATGAAAAGAACTTTCATAACTTAACAAACAAAAACAAAGCAAGTAAAACACTTGCTCAAAATCGCGCGAGTAACTCATGAAAAACTTTAAAACTTAAATTTGTTATCATAATCATATGAAATCTATCTACATATATACTTTGTTATGATTTAAATTTTATTATTGTTAAGTAATTCTATAAGAATTACTTAACAATAATAAAATTTACCTTACTACCTTATAAATTGCGTACCTTTTTTAGAGTTTCATAGCCAAATAGCAAAAATCGAAACCCTTATAGATTCGTCATGTCTGTCTGTCCGTCCGTCTCTCCGTCTGTTCACAGCCACTGTGAACTGTTATTCGTAAACTATTAAGACTACAGAATTGAAACTTAGTAGGTAGGTAGGTATATTCTGTAAACCGTTTTCCGAATTATGTACAAAAATAAAAAATATATTTAATTAAAGGGGGCTCCCCATACTTGGAACAGAAACCAAAAAAAAAGTTCATCTCTCCTACTCGCGTGGGGTGTCTTTAGAAACGTCATCAAAAATGTCAATGTCAGTGTCATCATTGAGGTTTCTCCTGACCATTTTTTTTCTCAAAATCGATTTTTCGAGAGATATGTCCTTTCAAAACGGTAAAATGTCCCCCCCCCCCCTCTAACATTTAAACTGAGAAAAAAAATCTATAGAATCTAGAAATTGAGAGAAGAAAAATCTGAATAAAACATATGTTGTAAGATACGATTGACAGTTTTTAAGATATAGCACTTTTTCAAAAACCAAATAACATAACTTTGTAATTCATACAAACACTATGAAAAACAACTTATGTTGGTATTTGGAAAACTGTTCAACTATATTTATCATGATATAACTTTATTAATGATAATGCTACGGAATTAGCCCGTTTTTTTTCATATGTAAATATGTTTCTCCAGCTGCTTTATATTTCATTTTAAGTAATAAAATATAAAATACTAACAGGGTCAAAACGTTAAATTATTATTACTTAAAGCATTTATGCTGTAAAAAGTCATGCAGTCCACCAAATGGTAAATGGTAAATGGTTACTGCCGCCCATGGACAACTGTAAGCAACTTCATATAGAACAACGCGTTGCTATTCCTGAGGACTGAGATGGTCGCTACATACTTAAGTGAGCCGCCAACCACACCCTTCCAACGAAACGCAAGCACTGCTTCACGCAAGATATAGGTTTGGCCGTAGTACCACCCCGGTCGAACTACACCAATTTTACCACCTGTCAGACAGATATCCATGTACATCAATTAGACGGATGGTGAGTGGTAACTGTCATGGATATCTTACATCTCCACCATTCCGCCAAAAGCTAAAGCTAGTTCTACGACCGTGCTATAATATATGTATAAGAAATTATTTGCATGATCATTTTCCATTAAAATACGTTTATAACGATATCATATCTTATCGTTCTATCAGAAGCGGTGAAACATGGTGAAGAGTTACATAGAACAAAGGGAAACAAAAGCGCTGTTATTTGAAGGTTGTTTGACGGGAGGCTAGCGCCATGAGATCTCCAAGGATTATGTTCGGGTACGGTTTTTGTACTTATTGGACTTATCTTTATAATACAAGGACTTATCCTTAAATTTTATGGTGACATTAAGATAACCACGATATTTGTGCACCGGTTTTCATGGTATCGAAACAAAAACAGAGCTTTATATTGTGATATTGTAAGTTCCTATTTCTTGATTGTTACTCACTTTGCTTACTTATCCGATATTTTTATCTTTACATATATCTATGTACAATAATTTAGAATGACCAAAGTAGCGTGCAGTCCATTTGATAGTAAGTGGCTACTGCCGCCTATAGATGTGTATGGGTGGCAGTAGCGGAGTGAAGCAAGCCTGAACTATGATAATTGGACAAAAGACTAATTTTATGATGTATAAACCCGCTAAAAATGTTTTGGCAGTAAACAATTACCACCAGGTGGACTGCATGCCCGTTTACTACTTCAACCTAATAAAAAATATAATAATAAAAGTTTTCATAATTTACTACAAAACTGAATTATCTCACACGGGACATCATATTTTCCTGATTCAGGTGTGTCGTAACTACACATCAACATTTGTTTTATAATGCTAGTTTTTCAATTCTTAAGCAATGTATTCACAGTGAACCGTGAGCCGGTGCTTAGGTAAAATTACTATTTTTACCTTGCAAAATATCGCATCTTATTAAACTGAGCAAAAGTTATAAAACTTCCGGAACCAATTCGTTCAGCTCACTTCCAGGGGCGTTTATTTGAGGGTTTTTCAAAGCTTCGCTTACAAACTGTGCCTGACGTTAACCCGCTTGAACCTTTGTGAAGTAAGAAAATAACAAACTTGTTACTATTTCCAGCTAAATTTGATTATTAATAATTAAGCTATTTTTAGGAAGTGAGTTCCTAAATGGTAAATGGTAAATTATATAGTGGAATGTACCGTAAACGACACACAATTGTTTTAAATAAAGTGGTAATCAATGCCGTTTGTAAGCAGTTATATTTTAACTGAACATATTAAAATATCAGAGTATTGCACAATTATTTAAGTTAAAGTATTGGTTTTATTATCTAACATTTCTATGAAATTACACTACCTAAACACCTGTTATAGTAATATTTTATATTTATTCATTTTAATCTCTATCTGAGTGACTTTGAAACTAATGTACGGGCTACTTTCAAAGAATAAAACGGAGTTTAAGTATTTTTAAAACCAGTTTAGTCTGTAACATTATGCATTTTTTTAAACAGCTAATATGTTGGGATCTTGGGTTCAAATTTTAAATGCGCGCATAGAATTGAACACGGTCGGAGTGAGGGCAAGCTCGTTAACTTAAAAATGAATGGAGATTCCACGGCTCAAATATGGACGAAACGTTTAAAATAACATTAATCAATAATAAAAAAATATAAAACTCACTTGCAAAGTAATAAAGATTGGAGTGTATCAATAAATAAACTACTGAATTTGATAATTATAAAACTTTCATTAGAAGTGAAATAAAATTGATGAATGAATTATTTGCAGTATGAAATATTTCCAGTATTTCTCTTATTGCCTAACAGTTTTGTTTGAACCATATTTGTCGTACATCTACATATGAATGTGAAATTTAAAAGTGCAAAACAGTTTCACAAATATTCCATGTTACTATACAAAAATTATTTGTCCGCGTCAAAGGGCTACTTTAATATCAAACAAATGCATAAATTCAGTTTAACACGAAAAAAGTTCGACATAAAAATAGCTAAAATAGGCTAATTCTATTATTCTCTGGCATTTGGAATCATATTAAAGTAATATAAAAAACCTACGCAACGATTCGTTCTTGACGATTTCATCCCAAACAGCAAAAAGAAAAACGTTGGGTCAATTCGCTCAACCTTTCAGAGCCTTCACCGCCGATAAAATTGATCTTGCGTGAAATAGAAGCTTCGCATTAGACGATATGATAATTGAGGGCCTAATCTCGAGAAAGCTTGCCTGTTTAGAGGTACTGATCCTTTGTAACCTCAATGCGGTGAATTTGATAAAATATACCTTCTTCTATTATTATTATTATTTATTGCGGAAAACAAAGTTCTGATAGGACGTGATACAACGTCGTGCATGGAACTTTACTCAGTATGCTATGCTGAGTATATATGCTCTATATGCTTAGCATGCTTTATAAAGATATCTAGGCTGAAGTACAAGTACAGCGATATAATTTTAACTTATTTGTTATTATTACTCCTAGTTATGAAAGTCAATACAATAACTTAAAAGTATAAGCGTTAAATTTTTATAAATAAATAAATGAGCAATACCACCAATAGAAATATCAAAATAGATCAATTCAAAATACAGTTCAAACAATACATATACAATACATAATACAAATACAATTCAAAATACAATTCTAAGGACAGTTGGAATACCTTGTGCGCCTCTCGTTAACTATACCCTTAAAACCAAAAGACATCAGTGCTTAGTACTGCTATTATAGTGTCATAGCAGATATGCGTGTTGGGGTTATTTCCAATCCCATTTTAAGGTCCAACATTTAGGTACATAAATACATATAACATTAATCAAAGGGTTTCTCCATATACTTTTCAAAGAAAAGTCAGTTCAAATATAAATGCGCTATATATGTACCAGTGACGTAGTGTAATAACAATGAGCCTTAGCGCGTTAAAACCATTTCGAACAAATAGTAGTTTGTTTACAAATATTTTATTTTTCTTTCAGTTACTTGAACTAAAAAGCGTCAACAAATGCTATCGGACAATCGGAGCGTTAACAAAGCTTTATAATGAGGACAATAGTTACAGCTCAGTTTTTTTGTTACCATTCATCGAGCGACACTAAACGACTTTTATACAGCTTTGTTATTTCCAGTACTTGAACCAAGTTTTTACCAGATTGGGTACAAGGGAGGGTATTATTTTTCGAGCGTATGTATTTGTGTATATTTGTATGTACGTCCATTTGGCACGCGCTACAGCTCATACTGCTTGACGTATTTTGTGATATGACATATTATTAGAATCGTTTTAGTTTGCAGAGTGACATAGGCTATATAATTTGTTTGTTTTTTGTTTTTGTTTGATTTGTAAATATCGCCTGTAAAAAGGGAAGAAAAGAGGGGGGAAGTGACGATTTTTTTCATTACTTTGACAATTGGAAATATACTGACTTCCGTAAATATACTGATCCGCGGCGTTCCAACTTAGTTGTATGCAGTCCTCCGGTAAAGTATCTTATATTGGATTGATTACAGATGTCTATGGGCGGCGGTGGCAATTTAACATCAAGTGGACTGTATGATCGTTTGTTACTTACTATTATAAAAAAAATTAAAGGGTACACAATATTTCTCACATTCAATAAAAGTATATAAGTATAATAAGTAATATTTCATGAAAATGTGTTTGCAAAATTATTACGAATCAATTCAAATACATCATCATTCAAATCAAGTCGTAATCTAATAAATTAACACACCCATTCATCATATAAACTAAGCAGTCACAGTATACTAGTGTTAATCTACTATATCCATTTAAATTGAAAATCCCGTTTAATTAACGTTCGAGTACCTAAAACTGATTTCTCGTTCATGTATTTTGATTGAAAAACTATTCAATTTGCTGACGTCATTTCCTCCTACAAAATAGATTTTAATTAAACTTGAAATAAAAAACTAAACAATATTATAAGATTTGATAATAGTTGTTGAAATTTGTATGATACAGCCCAAAGCTAACATCCACAAATACAAAAATCTTCATGAAAGTAAATTAATTATAATTTATTATGTCTATCACAATGAAGTATGCGCTTCAATCTCAGACTTAGCTTAAAATACCCTCACTACCATATTGAACGTATTTTTAATATCAGTCAAATAAGGGATAAATCGAAGATATATCTAAGACATAGATAAAGTAACGAATCTTTCCGTGTTATTATGCAGCTATAGTCACGAACACGCATGGCAAAACCCCTTTTTAGTTAGGAAATATGACAACAATAAAATATTGAAGACTGATTGATATGCGAGTACAAATCAAGTGAAGGAAAAGTTCGTGTTAATTGTAGCAAATAGGGCAGTGTGAAAACCGATGTTATCTATGGAATTATACGTCACGCTAATATTCCAAATCTAAGTTTCGATCTAAGAAAAGTTTACTGTTTAAGAAAATTTGCAAACTAAACCTTAATATTTTCTTTTTGAAGGCAAAAGAAGCGGGCCCGTATAGTAAAGGAAAATTCCAGATACGTGTTCGTTTCCGCATTGCGTAATGAACAACTTTATATGAAAGCCTTTGTCTTTTGGGAAAAATAATAGGCTTTTAAATTAAATCTTTGCGAAATATTCAACAATAGTCTCGTACGAGGTTCTTTATGAATATTGTCGTCCTTTTTTGAGTTTATTTATGATTATCAATAAACCATCTTGTGTCCTCCGTTACTATGATATATTCGTTAGAGACGATTCTACGATATTACTTATCAATAACCCTAATTGTTAAGGATAAAAGGATCAAGGATATTGTCTTCAACAATTATTGTATTATGACGAGTATTTACGTATTTACAAATAACCATATTTAGATAACCATAAATATTTATAGTTTCAATATTATTTTGAAATAATTAGTTTTTTTGTATTATAATTTATTAGTCGCCAAATATGTGCTTATATAAAAATACATCACATATGATTCAATTTTTTCAATTTATGATAATGAATATTTAAAAAAAAATCCTTCAGATATACTTACAGAAATAAACTTAAAGCACACTAAATAGCTTCTTAAGATGCCAGAGATTCATTAAAATTCGAATCAAACTTGGATAAGGAACGGACGAAACTTCTTTAACCATTGCAAACGAGTCCAAAAAATTAGATTACCGCGAAGTTTGCAATGACACAATCAATTCAGAGGAAGAACTGTGTGTGAGAAACAGACGAAAACAAAGCCATAATTTTCGTATGTGGGCCATATTTGTAGGAAACACGGAAAGCTTCCAAATAAGATAGAAAGTGGGGTGACAAAACACTACCCGGGATAGGCAACAGACGAATTGTTGGCATCTTTGTATCTCGAATCTACGCTATTGCCGTCCGTCGTGAAAGGGTTCAAATTGCTAGTTTTCCTTGTAGGTTTCAATGCATATATTTATTCAAGAAACTACTGTGATGTGCGTATATTGTATATATGTTGCGCAAATTTATCATAAATAAATATCAAATAAATTAAAAAGAATATAGAAACCTTCATAGTTTGACTTCAGTTGATCTATCACATCAATTTCTGCCTTATAACTGTAGTATCGGGTACTGTGGTATTTCGATTTGAAGGATGTAGGAAAGAAGATACCAACTACATATCGGATTTTAGTTGTGAAGAGTAGCAATGCATCTTTTGCCGACTTCAGGTCGGAGTCCCATGTACATTGCACATATACTTTATATACCCATATATAGTAGTGACCATCTTATTTACCATTAGATACATCGTATGGACGTTTGCAATACAAATTTCAAGAATCTATACATATAAATAAAATTGAAATGTCTGTTTGTAATATCAAAAAAACAGCTTTTTAACAAATGCATATGGAAGTATATACGATACTGATAACAAAATAGCAATTACTAAAATTTTTGTCTGTCTGTCTGTTTGTTCCGGGTAATCTCTGAAACCGCTGGACCGATTTTGACGAGATTTTCAATATTGGATAGCTGATGTCATAAGGCGTAACTTAGGTTACTTTTATTTTTCATAAATACTTAGGGTTCTTCGTAAAAAAATTAAAAGCCTCAACATTACCCCTGTATTTTGCAAAATTATTCATAACTTAGCTTCAACCAACTCGATTATCATGAAACTTGGAGTAGACCTTAAGTATTTAGAATTCCATGATATTGAATCCAAAAAATTGACTTTCTACTCCTCAATCTTAATGACGCAGGGGTATTGCCTGCCTAAGCCGTAAGAGTTAGCGATTTTCTCTTTACATATTTGTAACAAGGTTCCTGGGCATAAACGGTGATAAAGTTAACCTTTAATTCCTCAGTTCCTTAGAGTCTGCGTCAATCAAGGCAGGTAACCTAATCGTGAAATGAACTAAATAATCAGTCGAAAGGTGCACCATTCTTTTCATTCGCTAAAATGCCTGCAAGGTGTATTGCCCTTTAAAACTAAAATTTCTCTTGCTCAATCGTTAATTCAACCTATCATAGATTACGCTGACGCCTGCTATCTGGATGCTACAGAGGAGCTACTTAACAAACTTGAGCGCTTGCAAAAGCTATGTATCCGATTCATTTTTGGAATTCGTAAGTTTGACCACGTCTCACAATTTCGCAAGGATCTCAAGTGGCTCCCAATCCGCCTTCGCAGAAACACTAGGATATTATGCTTGTTATTTAACATCCTTCATAATCCAACGTCACCATCCTATCTGCGAGAGCGTTTCTCTCTCGCTCGCCCTTCGATCGCTCCTTGTAGAACCCATCTGAGAACTCTCCTTAATTACCTGCCGCATAAAACCAGTTCCTATTCCAAATCCTTTACTGTTCATGCAGTCAGATTGTGGAATTCGCTCCCTCCGAATATTTGCGACTCCAAGAGCATCTCTCTGTTTAAGAAAAGAGTAAAGTGTCACTACTTGTCCTCAGCAACATGAGTATCTGTTATATTATTATATATCTAAGTTTTAAC
>MOOZ01000782.1:49198-67080 GCA_002930495.1 Cecropterus lyciades
CGTCTGTTCTTTATTATTTAGTGGCGACACAAGGGACTTAATTACGCATAGTAAGGGACGCTTCCTGTTTAATTAAATGAATGTGTGCACAGACCGCTGGAGAGACAGACTCATACGCCAGAATGACTTTGCCTATTCCGATGAGTTTCGTGTATGAAACATAATTAATATGATCGAATTCGAATTGCAAGATACAACTATTATTACAAACTCGGACATCATATTTATTTTATTTATAAGTGTTGTAATTGGTTAACGCCACTATATTCTTAAAACTTCAACCAATTAGGTAAAGTCCGATTTTCGACCGCAGTCCCCTGTCGGAATAAGAAGGGCTTAGATTATAATTTCACGGAATAGTAGATATCGCAAATCTTAAAAAAAACTTCATTTATTACCCTCAGAAATGAAAAATTCTTCACGATGTTTTCCGACGCCTGTGAAGCAAGCAACTATTAATATAAGTTACGTAATATTTTCGGAAAACCAGAGGTACACGACCCAAAAACTTTTATACAATGTATATCTGTAATTTTATAATCGTTAGTCCGGCATTTCTATGAAACAAATATTCGAGTTCAGCGTTATATTGTAAAAGCGAGTGTTATAATTTAGTTTGTATAACCTTTAAAACAGTTGGATCAATGTAAATAACATTAAAACTAGAACTAGTATGGTTCAACAAATGAAGTACCATCGTCACACCTATTTCTAACGAAAAGCAGTTAACGCGTTTCGTTGGAAGGGTGTGAACATTGGCTCACCTAAATACGAGGTGTCGTATCTGTGAGTGACTTCACGTAGAATCTCGCTCTATGTGAAGTTGGTACCAGATGTCCATTGGTGGCATTGACCACTTACCCTTTGAATTAGGGTAAACATTTATAAGTTTGAAGATGGTAGAACTCTTTGTGGTTCGACTCCAGAAGCACCACTGCCACACCTATTTCTGCCTAATAACAGCCGTGATATGCGATGCTGTGTTCTGGTCTGAAGGGTGTGGTAAGTGAGGCATACTTTTCCGAGGCATTCCATCTTAGTCCTCAGGGGTAGCAACGTATCTGTGGCTAACCTTAGATGAGACTTTGATCTTACCTAGGGTTGATTACAGATGTCAGGGTTGATTATAGAGAATTGGTGGGCTGCATGCTTTGCTACTTCCATACTATAAAAAAAATAGGTGGACTGCATGCTCTTTTGCTACTATTGTTATAAAATATTGTTAAAGGGTAGATGATGATAGAAGAAAATTATTTCAAGGAAAATTGTGATAAATAAAGCCCACTTAAAGTTTAATGTTCCCTTTCTTTTGTTATTTCATAATTCAGTTATTGCATTTATTCGGAGTTTAAATACAATTCATGTTCTGAAAATTCAGTTCACAGTCACACGGGACTCCAATACGGGCATAAATCATGTGTATAATTGGATTCCTATCCGCTTTCGTGCTCTTATTAGTCCGATTCACTGGACACTACACGATGTTTAATTGAGAATTACTATAAAAATCAACGGCTCTGTAATTAATGTAACTGTATAATGTATAATTAGTAGTAAAATACATTGGTTACACATATTCCACTACTGGGAATGTGAGTAACTGGACAATGGGACCTGAAGGTAGCTAAGCCACATTAGTTTAGTGCAGTAAGCGCTATTTTTTATAATTAAAAAAATATTGTGATATTTACACACTTTGTTCATTTTATTAAATTTTATAAGTTTAACAATAACCCCTTTTCGTTATTATACAATTATTTTCACATAAATCTAGACACGCGGCAGCGTGTCAAGCCAAGTTCAAGCAAAAGAACTGGCTAGCCAGCGCCGAGTGTAATATGACACGAACCACTTGGTGCCACTTTTCACCCTTCTATAACTCAAAACCACTTTTACGTTAACACATAAAACTATGTGTGTTTAATTATATCTATAAGGACATCTAGAAACCCAAATTTCATGAAGCTAGCTCAAGCGGTTGTAAAGATATTAAGGTCATAAAGTCGTAAATTTTAGCACTGACTGACTTATTTACATATATTACGTAAACCTAACCTACTTCCAAATGACCTAGTAGGATGAAATTTGGAATCCAGATCAGTAATTGTGTATAAGCGTAGAAAAAAATGTAAAAATACAAAAGTTAAAAAATAGGGGGGGGGGTCCCATGCAAAAAAANNAAAAAAAAGAAATTAATTGTAACGTTGGAACCGTTACAAGCAGATATTTGAAACTATCCCAATATATGTATATATTATATTTGCATTATAACAGAGATATAAAAATAAAGTTAAGCCAAAAAATAAGTGGTATCCCCATACAAAAAACTTGTTATACGCGCTAAGCAACCGGCCAACGGTGTGTCATCGGCGGCGCGCGGCACCACATAATTATACACAGAACAGAAGTAAAGCTACATAAAAGCGTTCCCGAGCAACACATAAACATAGGTATCTCTTACGAATACCGATTTAGTTATTTATTATTTTATTACATTTATGTTCATTCTGCTTCTTTCTCAACGATGAATTAAATAATTGTCATACTATAACCACAAATGTTCTTCGTGCCTAAACCAGTAACAGTATAAAAGTGAAGAACATACATGAGATTCAATGAATAAATAAATTGAAAAACATTGAATCCCAATACCTGCCTAGTTTTCTTTTCAAAAAGTAATGATATTTATATATAACGACCCACGTGGTGGAGCGGTCACCATACTGGTTTGATACGCAGTGGCTCCCAGGTTCGATCCCCGGCCAGACAGAAATCTGGCACCCACGACATAGGAGAAAATCCTAGTGCCCCACACTAGGATTTTCTCTTGTATCGTGTGTTGTGAGTGTAGAATGTTTTTTTATCTTTTTTTATTTATTTCAGCTTAAAGGGACCTCAAAATTAGTATAATGATAATCTAAAAGCAATTTGTATCCTAAAAGAAGTGGCCTAAAATATTTGAAAGAAGAAGATTTTCGTATGAAAGTAATAAATGAAGTCATTGTATCTTATAGCAGATATACTACAATTTCTTCTGGTTTGCAATGTATGTTAAGACTATGTATTCCAACTTATTTCTCGGGTGCAGACACGCATCTGTGTTCAACCTCATTTATTTATATCCCAATTAAGGTTAATTACAAATATCTAAGATTGCTATTTCTGTTAAATGAAATAAATATTTTGATGTCTACACTGTTCATTTGTAAGTAGTTTTCTGACTTTTACAAATGCCAAAAGTTATAAGTCACCGCTGAAGTCACATTTATGTGTAATATTGATATATGCATAATACACAATAAAATTGGCCACAATTTCATTTAATATGAATAATATTTATATTCCCACAAGAGATAAAAATGTAAAATGATGCCAAGTTGCACTTAAAATGAAAAATGAAACCTTTTAGGTCTTGCCTGACATGTATTTGCGATAGACGGTAGCTTAATTGCGGAGGCGCTTGCCAAAGTATTTCACTTTATTTTATTTATACTCGACTTCTATTTCAATTTCAACCTATATTTTCACCAGAATTCGGCTGTGGTTCATAAATATAAAACATTTATATAGTGAGGGAATTTCAGGTCAGAAAAATGCACGATCCGATTGTCGAGGTCCATTCGCAACATCCCTTAAATAAGTTCTCGTACCGAATTTAGACACAGGTTGTGGCAACTCGTTATAAAATTTCAATTTACTCCAATTCGAGGCTATCAAAATATTTTAACCTACGTAAAACAGAAATAAACAGAGGCAATTTGATATTCATTTAAGATGAATATGTATAGAAAAGCATATTATACATACAAACATACAAAAATAACCTAAAACACATATTTATGAATAATATTATTACAACAACTACTACACGACCTGGCGTCGTGGCTTTGGTATCAAAATATTTCGCCAAACTTCAATACAGAGGCGGCGACATAAATGAACTGAGAAAATTCGCGAAACATTCTGAAAATACATTTAAAGCAGAACTGACGGAACGCGGCATTGCGAAAATCCTTCTGCCTTGATACTCGTTCCCGAGTCGCTCTCGGTTTAAACGTAATAAAACGTAAAACCCAGAGGAATACATCAAATATACTTTCAGTTCTTTCAACGTGCACGTACATAGAACATTTTTACCATGTCATGACCTGCGTTCAAATAGAATGTCTTCAAATATTTAAGGTACGGCCTGACCACGCATGCCACCCCACAATTTATATTAAGGCTATACAAAACACGCAATGATGGGTACACAGTAAGCTTTATAATGTTCTTTGTTATCGCTTATATGTTTTTGTAATGTAAGTACACGTGCCAGAATTGGAACATTTTAGTAAATCCAATAAAGCCGTTTAAGACCTACTTAATGTACCAAACCTTATGTTAAAAATTGATATTTTAAACTAAAGAATTTTGTTTACATTACGTATTATCAGATTTAATAATAAATACTTAATATTATATCTAATAATAATGCGGATATAATAAATCCGAACAGTAGAATAGTAGTAGAATTACTTTAAGTGAAATTTAGATTTCGCTATTTGTGCTAAAAATTTTATGATTCCATTAAAATTTTTAACTAGGAAAAGCTACCCATTAGTGCTGACTGGCGCCGTTTAATTAACTAGATTTTAATATTTCACAAGTGTTATTCAACCTAAAATGCGGCGCTGAATAGGTAACCAGTTCTTGTCGTAGTTAGTAACACTTCAAGGACTTGTGAGACAAACATTAGTGTAATATACTATAACTATTTGATATTAGAACAAGCTGGTGACAGTAATAATTTAGAGCTCTCGTGTTTAAATACAACTATACTTGCATAAAAAATAATAAGATGACTTTTTATTTACATGACGTTTTAGCTTAAACAGCTCGTAAACGAGTGTGAAAATAGCTGGAAATGTTAATGCAAAAGAATGAATGTCATAATTGCTAGTCATGATAATTAGCTACAATATATTGTGTTAAATAATACTTAAATCCAGCATAGAAGACATTAAAGTATTATGACTCCTTACCTTTATTTTATCTGCTATATAATCGTGATATACTAAGATTGGATTAAGTCGCGCCATGTACACGGTAACTCCATATCTATAAAATTTCAAATAGCAATTATCACAAAACTAGCCCGTTTACGAGCCCCTTTAGGGTCTCTGGAATATGACAGAGCTCTAAATTATATTGATGCTTCGGTAGTTTTCCGGTAATTCTCCTTTCTTTTATTCCCTTAGGTATGCTTTCGCCGCTAGCTTTATCGCAACAATACAAATGACCTTAAACTTTATATTGATGATATGACTACACCCTTTTTATAATCTTCCCTTTTCATTTTTGTCGCCATCATTAAACAAGTTATTAAAGCTATTGATGTCGGTTATGTTTTTAATCCGTTTGTTTTTTTTTACGTTGATGTCTAAATACCGCTAATAGCTAAAATTCATAACATCTTCGGTATTTTGGAGATTACGTAATGAACTGACGAATGAAATGACTTGAAAACCGAAACAAACGGCGTTTCTGTTTTTATCATTGATTACCAGGCATTATTTTTTAATTTTATTTTAATCATTTACTTCAGACATAGTCCATAATATGTTAGTAATCACAGTAAACTTTAAAAAATTACATTAGTAAAATATGTGAAACAAACAAAATATTATAATATCATTTTCTGTACGACATTCTTACAGAAGTGATGTGCAACGAGTTCTATATACCACATTATAGGACTGTTTATCTTAGCGTATTAACGACGCTTAAGAGACCATTAGCGCTTCCATTCAAGCGTTGCATCAGGAATGCGGTTCTCTTGCGTAGAAATGCATAAAAGTCATCTATTTGCGCTTCAGCGAACATCCCCGATGCACTACAGTAACGTGGCAACCCCATAAGCACTCCAAAAGCGTCATTCTACTGGACACGCAGAGCGTTGTATGCCTTTTGCGAACATTTGGTCCAGAGGTTACAGGTGTAAAAAGATTGGCAGTATGACTGAAGAAGTGTAAGTTTGACACTCATGTCGCCTCGTGCTAACATACGGGCCAGCATGGGGCATCTGACAGCCAACGTTTTAGGATAGTTTGATAACAGCGCACATAATAATTTCTTATAACCCATACTTTCTCATACTAATTTGCATTGGAGCAACACCAGCCAAACCAGCCAGGCCGCGGAAGGACACAAAAGCGTGCCCGTGACCTTGCCACTTAGGATACAAAGAAAGACAGGAGTAGTGTATCGGGGGTAACAGAGAGATATCCTCTGTCATCCCCGTGTAAGAAGGGTTTCTATGATGGATAGATCCACAATAAAGGTTGTTGAAATTCTATTTAAAAATTCCACAGTTTTCAGATTTATGCTTTTAATTAAAGACGAAATTTAGTATTTTCCTTTTTGGAAATTTAGTTTCCTTGGATGTAAAATAGGTGAAATAGTATCAACACCCACTGCTGGTGCTCATGCCAGGACTCGGTGACATTTGACAAAGCCCTCATTAGGGAAAGCCTATATATATACCTACCTACAGCAATGGATCCCCAAAAGTCTAATGGATTGATAGATTATACCATAGTCTGCGCGAACGAAGACGCGGGTACTGCTAGTGTAATTAAATAAATGCATTTTTGATGTGGCTCTAGATCAGATATGACAAAGACATTATTAATTAAAAATAACTTTGACAAAATTATTTTTAATTAAAAATTTGTCTCAAGATATAAGTCTAGTCTGTCTAATTATATAAGTATTCTAATATATAAGTAATATACATATGAGTATTTGAACGCGTTTTGGCTTCCAACTCAATACTTCACCAATGCAGTACAATTTCTTCCACGGACGTGCGCTCAGTGGAATGAGCTTCCTTCGGACGTATTTCCTTTTGGTGAGGCTTGAAACTCCATAATAGCCATTTGAGGTTAAAAAGTATGAACAATAACTTAATTTCCATATTTTCTAGGTGATTAAACATGGTTAGTCATTAATTATGAGCTATGAAAGTGACCACGTCGAAAGGTACGTAATAAAAATCGCACAATCAAACCTTAGACTTTTACGATTTCCGATAAGATTTTCAAATATCAATCTAATGTCCTGAAAAAGTAGGTCAGTCTATTTGAAGAAAGTCGTATAATCCCTAACAAGATTTACTCTAGTGTCGATCTACAGAACATCCAGTGGCATGGCTGGAAAGCCAGTGAAGACAATGTATTCGATTGCATTCAGACTCCCGCTGACTCGGCAGGAGATAAAATGCGCAATTTATCAACGGGACGTAATCGTATACTTTATTTCAGCCTCTTGTGTTTGGTACAGATTCTACAAACGTAAATATATTTTTGTTAGAATTTCTGATTTGAATTTTGCTTCCGAACAAATACACATTCATTAGGTACATACACTACGTGATATTGGTAAAAAATAGGTACTTGTTGTCAATAAAAATTTAAATGATTTGGAGTTTGTAATTAACAAACTTAACACTTTACAATAAAAGTCTCTAGAATTACAGATTTAGATAAATAACAACATATTTACTGAGTTTGTAACAAGCAAAAGCATTCAAGATTCTTCATTGAATATTTATAAATACTTTTGTATCGTTTAAATAACAAATGGAAAAACGTCCAAATTACCACATCTTTCACCAAAAAGCTAAGCTGACTCAACGTTTTCAAGCAGTCCCTTATAATGCTTACGGACTTCCTGCTGTTATCTTCCTTAAAATTCAGAGCCGAAAGGTATACGACCGGCCCATTATTTAGATGACTTGACAAAGATTCTAATATCACTGTCTTTTGGGTTTGCGGACCATTGCGTTCTGGTAATATGCCGTTCTGTAATGTCAACATTAACCTTCGCGCGAGCTTTTTTGGCAATGAGGCAAATAAGCAGATCGTCGAATAAAATTACAAGGGTTTTTATTCACAAAAGATACAGGTTCACTGAGCATCCCAGGAACATTAAATCTTTACAGGTGTTAATATTTATAGCGTGTTTATTATTATTGTACTGTAATAAATAAAAACATCACTATTTTAAAGAGACGCAATATATAAAGGGAATTAATATTTCTAATCAGGAAGTCTTACTTTTACCGTGGTCCATCCATAAGAGTCACCAGTTCATTGGCGATTTTAAAAGATAAGTTGTTATAGTGATTAGAAAACAGATAAATAGAGTCATTAGATAATTGATATTTGTTTCAATACAATTATGTAGATTGGACATACCTGAAACGATGAGAGTTTTGCGACAAAGCAGAATATCATCGACAGTGTTGTGTCATTGCGTCAGCTACACGTATTAATACGCCGCCGCTGGCGTAGACAGGACATATTCTGTGGATCTCGTGTGTATTTGCGCATATATTTCCGATGGACTCAACACGCCTCCGTCATTCAGTCCGCAAACGACGATACATCGACTCGACACATAGTTTTGTGACACTTCACTAACACATTGTTAATATTAAACACTGTAATTTTAGTATGCGGTTACGTAAAGTTCAAGATACTTTTAAATTTTCGACACTGTTGCGGATAAATTGAGTACGTTTTAGTTTCCAATTAGAAGGTGAAGTACGTGCAAAAATTTTTACTAGCTACCGTAACGGTAGATTTAAAAAATTGTTAAAAAAATAAAAAGAAAGTGCTTTTATCGAGAACGAGTTATAATAGCGCATGTAACATGAATTGAGCTTGCAGCAAAAACTAAATTGAATTTTAAAGCTTCTGAAATTTGTAGTCTAACAGGTTTTTTGCGTTGAAACGATAGTTTTAGCTATAAAACTGGGGTAAAATCGTTTGGCCAGTACACACGGGTGGTAAATAGAGTGGATCCGGTGACGACGGCTCGTGTACGTAGCGCATCGATCAAGCCAGTCGGCGAGCGACGTCGGTTACAAATCCCTACTTGTCTTGCACTGGCTTCAGAATATCAACGTTATATAAGGAAAAACAAACTCAAGTACATTTTTTATTACCATTAATATATCTCATATGGAGCGGTCACTATACCTGTCTGACACGAAGTATGTTCTGAGTTCGATCACCAATCAAACAGATATCTAAATGTGGCCATGACACTCTTGACATAGGAAGATCCTAGTATGAGGTTATGAGCGTGGAAAACATTTTGGAGCGTTATATTTTGTTGTTAGCGATAGATATAAGTAATTAGCTGTCTCATGCTCGTAATGTCAAGTGTTAAGAGGGTATCATAATAATAGGGAGGTTATTGGGCTGTGTCTTTGAATATATCCGCGGTTAATGTCGTGACGCCCTATACGGAGACAGTAGAAAAAATGCTAACACCATCCTGGAAGCAACACCATTCTTTTCCCTGTTCATTTTGATCAGATCACCAATGTCCGCTTGGAGTCAATTGTAGTGAAATGGTTTTAAAGCTTATAAATGTTTAAAACAGCATTATTTTCGCGCTGCATCAATGTGAAACTGGGGTAAAACTGTTAGGCTAGACATGTAGGTCGCAAATAGGACAGATCCGGTGACAAGGCCAGTAATGTCATTCACAACTCCCTATTTGTCGAACAATTATGACATTACTTTTATAGAAGTAATTTGTTATATTTTAATTTTAAGGATGTTTATAAGTTGGATGTACCAAAACTTAAAAAATAATGCATAAGCTAAAGAGGCTAACATCGTTAAATTTATTAACGATGTAGTGTACAAATTTAGTCCTTTTCCTATCCTTAATACACGAACTATGTATATTAAAGTAAATGAATTATATATTAAAGTAAATGAAATATATATATTAAAGTATATTAAAGTAAATGAAATATTAAAGTAAGTGAAAATTCATAAATTAATACACATTCTATTTAAAAGCTTTATCTTCTGAGTTACTTGCTTGAACGATAAATCTACAACATAAAAACAAAAACTTTTATGTTGCTTAAAAATCTTAATGTATAATATAGTTAAAAAAAATCTTGTTACATATTTAAAAGATGTACTATACATGCAGTGTGTTTGTATATTATTAAGTCTTGATTATTTATGTCAATTATATACGCACATTAGCAACTCATCACCTATTAGAAAATAGTAATCTAGGCAATCCGTGCTTATTATAAGATAATTTTATGGGAATTTTGTATACCGATCATATTGCTCAATATTCACTTAATGAATGACTGCAATATTGAAACGTTATGTTGACGACATCACACATCGAACAAGTCGTGCGTACTGTACTGATATTTGTCTTGAAACAATCTTGTCTTTGACAAATCTTTGTTTACAGACGCTAAGTAAATATTGAAGTCATGAACTGCACAAACTTAATCAGAGTAGCAAACAGAGAATGTTTGCAAAATATGGCTCCCTGGTCTTTATTTAAATAATAAATATGTTAAACTCATACTTTTTAGGCATGAAAGTAAAGCCATAAAAAATTTAGTTTTCATTTAATAATGTCACCAATGCACCAGATTTTCTATTAGAAAAATAAGGAAAAAAACTTTAATCATCAAATCTGGCCAAGTACTTGGCAGACTTTGCTGGTTGAAAATATTATGAAAAACTTTCGGGGAGGAAAATCAACTTGCAATTTTGCCTTCTTTAGTGACTTTTAAGTCAGTTATAGTTAGTAAAACGAATATTATTGAGAAAATATGTTTTATTTGGATTTTTATGCAAGCGCAGATTTTTCTAAAGTGGTAGAATTTAATTTACTTGTAGTACGGTACTGTATCTATTTTATGCATACGTAGCGTTAAGCTGTTAAGTTCTGGTTTGAAATGAGTGATAGAGTAGAGAAACATCATTAATCATAAGGTGTCTAACTTAATTTTCGCAAGCAGTAACACATTTTCAAGAAACGAGTTACGAGTTCAATGTCAATGAGGTAAGGATCATTTAACATGAAAAGGTTTTTTTTTTCGAAATGTTTTTTTTTCGTTTCTTACATTAAAATATATCGCTCAAGATAAAATCAAAAAAGCCTTTACTTTGTTCTTAATGGGCTTTTGTTAATCTATTTATGTCAATATTAATGCGTGGGCTTTTCTTTGTATCTAAACAAGGAAAACATTATTGAAAACGTATTTACATTTATCAAAGTATTCAATAAAAATGGATGATAAGCAGATAAGACTTATTGAAAAGTATATTTATTGTCAATTCTTTCAACTTTAATATTATAATTTTATTCATGTTTTTTGTTGAAAATCTACTTTTTGCTAGTTTGAAAAACATGAACCGGTAACATCATGAAACTAATACTATTCATCATTATCTGCCAGATTCTTGCCAGATTTAAACATAAATATTATATTGTGCATATTCTACAATTTGAATTTAATTGAGATTTGTAATATAAGTGATTTTCTTTTATGTTATAAAATTTGTGTCGTGAATTCACCGAAATACGTATTTATGCAAATGAATTATAACGCTAAACGTACAAATTAATTCAATAATAATTGCACTGCCGGATTTGCAACGTTCCAAATTGGCAACAATTAGTTATTCCTGAAATTACCTTAATTCAGCTTTATTTTCAACATATTTCAAAACTCAAATAATAAATTTAAAATAATGAATCCATTAACATTGTTAACTCATTAAATAGTGGAAATTGCAAATTTTGAAAATGGTCAGCCAAAATGTTTTTTCTTGAAAACTACAAAACAACAGAAATCCAAAGCAAAGTTATATTTTACCTTATTAATAGCAATCGCATCATGAATAGCATCATACTAACCAAAGCCGGGACACAAATGCGGTCATCCCACCGCCATTGCTAATATAGACATTCGTGACGGCACATGAAATAGATATTGCTTTCAGTATCCTATAAAATCCTTTTAGATTTTTATGCTGCATAAATTTTATATGCCAGCTATCTACACAAATGACGTAATTTATTTTTATGTGAATAAAATAATAAGCGTATGTACATGCAGTGCACTTGATGATAAATGGCCACTGCTAAATTAATGTCTACTGAGTGAAACCTCCTAAAAATCTAATATTCACGGCAGCTATAAGATATATGTATGTAAGTAGGATGGTAGCGCTTCTCTCTTTTTTTTATAATACATCTATCGAGTTATTTTATCGCGTCACGTCTTGACAGGGGACTCCTTATCCTCCTAGCATTGCATATATTACGATCATCGTTACCCAATTTAAGTGTGAGCAAGTAAAATTCGGGTCTATAGAGTATGGAACTTTTTTCCCGGCTAGTTTCTCAAGGGAATCAATACCTCAGAATTTTTAATATTTTTTCTAATACTTATTTTGATATTTCTATTTTATTTTCTAGTTTATTTCAATACGACGAGAGTTACAATCATTGAAACAAAATAAAGTTTTTTAGTGTTTATATTTAATGTCATACTCAGAGTGAAATGTTTGCTATGGCCAAAGCTGGTCGTAGCTGTGGCCAAACAAATTTGTCTATTGCCTCACCCAATTTGGTTACTCGTACTCCAACGGCGCCAAGGTTTTATTATCTTTATAGGTAGAATATATATCTACAGACGAGACGAAAAACAGGTTTACTTATCGGCCAAAATTTGAAATAGACTATGAAGCACCATTTAAGTATAACTTAAGGTTTATAATAGAGTAAGTACTGTAACGCTATCGTGTGTTAAAAGGCTAAAGTGAACTTTTATTTTGCGACGCTATTTTTTAAATATCTATCACAAACTACTTCTATGGAAGCTAACTTTAACTATTAGGAACAAGCTTGTATTATGCCGCAACGTTTCGAATAAATTAAATTTGTAAAAAAATGTGACTTTTAAAGTAGTAGAAGCAAAAAGAGATCACTTTCATATGAGACTTCTATCTTTGTACTTAGGAGGAGCAACTAATCTGTAATTTACTTCCAATAGAGTTTGTTCTATATAAAATTGCATACAAATATCAATGAGCGACAGCGACCATTTTCATTCGTTGGATTAGATGTACGTCATCTCGTAAAAAGGAGCCAAGATATTTATAACAAATGATTTATAAAACTAAATTTGCTATCTTCATAGTTATTGGATAAAAATGACAATTTAATTGAAATTAAAATATCACAAAGTTTATTATATTATATCCAAATTTATTAACATAATTTCAATAGATAATTCGAACACAATATTTATAAGCTCCAAGCTATATCTTTATTAACAACATAAAAGATTTATTTTAATACAATTTATATTGTGTCTTGAAATAGCTACTGTATACATTCACTGCACTTTAGTGTGAGTGTAGTGCACAAACACTTTGCTAATAAAAACAATTCTCGTAGCACCTCTACGCCGGATAATCTATGGGTTTATTGTAGCGATTCAGACCGTGAGACTCGGTGGCGTCGGGCGCCGGGCATCGGGTTCGGCGGTCGATGCAAGTTCTAGGAAACTTCAGATCGACCGAATCTTACAATTCTCGGGGAATACGAGGCAAATACGCTTAAGTTAGCAATGGGGTATTAATGAACCAAAATTTTTCACCATCTCTTTACCTTCAATAATACGCATAAATTGTTAACTTTAGTATATTTAGTAATAAGAAAAATAGATATAGTTAATATATTTAAAAAACAATATTTTACTCATTTAGTTATAAATAGAAGACGAAAATCATTGGAACTTGTCTTTTTTTTATATTATGGAAGTAGCAAACGAGTATGCAGCCCACCTGATGGTAAGTGGCTACTGCCGCCCATGGACACCCGTAATCAACCCTAAGTAAGATCAAAGTCTTACCTAAGGTTAGCCAAGATGCGTTGCTACCCCTCGAAAAAGTTTGTTTCCCTTACCACACCCTTCAGACCAGAACACAACAGAGCAAAACACTGCTGATATTGGGCAGAAATAGGTGCGGCGGTGGTGCCTCCGGAGTCGAACCACAAAGAGCTCTACCACCTTCGCCTTTGTCCAAACGAGGTTAATACCATAGATTTACGACTAAAGCTTATTAATATAATATTTAAGTATTTTTGTTTACCTAGTTAGAGTAAATACAAAAGTTCAATTCACAATAATAATAAAGTAATAATTATGGCAATAAATGAACATGTACCGAACTCTGGGTAACTGAACTCTACCAGAAATTAACCTGTTTCATTATTTATTATAATTTACTATTATTAATTTACCTATCTTGTAGATAATGCGAACAATGATATCTCTTTTAGATTTAAGTATACATAAAAGTGATATAAATGTATTGAATTAAATAAAAAAACTCTTTACAGATATGTGATATGGAACAAGTCTGTTGAACTCAATATTCTAGTAATTCAAACTCTTGCAGGCGACCTGACTTGGCTGACGATGCACGTATTCCTGTAAAGTTTGGGATCAAGCGCCTGACGGAGTCCAGAGTAATATACTCAGCAGGAAGTAGTCATGTTTCATTTCACGTTACTTTTCGTATGTTGGGTGTTTTGTCTTTTATAGAAAGGAAATAAAGATTAAATGCATTACGACCCAAAGTAATATTCCGTACTAGTACTTTATCCTTTTTTAGTTGTCTTTAAAACTCAATAACTGGTAGGTATAATTAATATATTGAAATTATAAATTAATTACCCAAAAATATTTTAACTTTACTCCTTACACTATCAGTTTTATTGAAAAATCGTTTGTTATATACAAACATAATTTCTCATGGGTAAATAAAACTAGCTTTAGTTCATGTATTTTAGAATAGCTTACAATACTTAATATCGTCATAAAATATTTTTTGTGTATATTAATTAATTGCAACACGCTATTACATTAAAACTGAAGCTTTATTTCAGATACTAGCTATAGTTTATTACATAAAAAGTGTTAAAAGTTTTAAATGAGTTACTAATTTATTCCATTTTAATTAAGAATTCCACTTGTTTAGCAATCCGAACGTAATACAAAGCGGTGCCTTGCGCGCATCAATATTTCATTGTAGGAAATGAAGAATTTCATAAAACCTATTAAAGGGAACAAAAAATGTAATAAAGTTAAATTAGTTTTATTATAACAAGAATAAATTATCAAAATTGTTATTAATCAATTATCCTACGATTACGATGACGTATAGCCATCGCCTAAATTACCGATGTCCTAATTTAAAAAAAAACGGATTTTTAGGTAAAATCACCTTTCTATTTTAGATTTTTGTGTGTTATTAGTCTGAGCATGGAGTGGTGATTGTAACTAAACGGCTTAAGAGTTGTTTTTAAGTAAATTTTGTTTAAGTTTATTGCTTCTCAATCATTTTTTTTTATAGTATGGAGGTAGCAAACGAGCATGCAGCCCACCTGATGGTAAGTGGCTACTACCGCCCATGGATATCTGTAATCAACCATAGGTAAGATCAAAGTCTCACCTAAGGTTAGCTACAGATATATACGTTGCTACCCCTGAGGACTAAGATGGAATGCCTCGGAAAAGTATGTCTCCCTTACCACACCCTTCAGACGAGAACACAGCAGAGCATAACACTGCTGTTATTAAGCAAAAATAGGTGTGGCGGTGGTGCTTCTGGAGTCGAACTACAAAGAGTTCTAGCACCTTACAATTAATTGTGTTTCCCCTGGACATGAAAAGTCCGGAACATGAAGAGATATTGTGTTCAATATCCGAAAGTTAAGAACGTTATTTACGTTACGATATGGTTACAATAATAAAATATAAATATCATATTATGACAACATTGTCTATACAGCATATAATAAAAATTACCTTTATTCTACTTTATTGATATATTTGTGGCAATTAAATTTAATTGTTCAATAAAATATCACACAAAATCAATAAATTTTAAACATTTGAAGAATGTTTCTTGTCATATTATATATTTACTGATTTCATCTTTCACGGATCATGATAATCAGGAAACAATCACACTGTAAGTTGGTACTACGCTTTAATGAACAGTACCTTATGAATTTCTGTCATTTTAATCAATAAGTAAAATAGAGCATTATAACCTAGCTACAGTGTACTAAGTATTATACTGGGAAAATACTAGTAAAAAGGGCATATATCAAAGTTAAAAATTCACTAGCTAATGTATTTAACCACGTTAGTCTACGGGGTATCATTAGCTAGTCATAACGACAATTTATCATCGATCTTATCCAATTTCCTATTCACGTTTGAGTTACGAAATATAGGTCAACGTGTAGAAATATTGAAGTAGTCTAGAAAATGTTGAGCAGGGAAGGATTGGCGAACCTAACTTGTATGAAACGTAAAAATTTTCCGTGACAGAAATAAATGGCTAAGCATAACTCTTAAAATTTATGGACCATGTCGTGTTAGGTTTTAAATATTATGTACCTAATTCTAAAAGTGAACAAGTATTGGTCCACATCTTCTCCAGAAAGATGTCATTTACACAATTAAAAGTTTTATGTCGTGTCAAAGGTTTTTATTTTTTTTTTTATTTTGAAATGAAACTTCTTTACATTGTGATTTGAAACTCGATTAAACGAAAATGCGTCACGATAAAGAAACAACCACATAAATGTTTAGGACTAAGTCAGCTAGAAAGTGTGATAGAATTCAATACACCGTATTTTATATTATCGGTCTATTACGTATTATTAATATCTATTATCCCTTTTAAGCAACTTTTTAGAAGTTTCACTTCTGCTGTGTGAGAATTACATACATATTTTCTTCATAAATAAAAAATATTTTGTAAATGAATTATTGATAATTTGCTAATACATTGTAGAAAACATTTGAAATTGATCGCCACATTAAGGTCAGCTTTTGCGGTGGGGTGGTATGATATGCTTGGAATAGAAAGTCCAACAGTGCCTAGATTACAGATGTTACATACTACAGTGAGAACTTAGGTGAACTGATTAACAATTTTGATACTGAATGTTACCATGTGTCTATGTTTCCGTATTTTTTCCAGTTTGTAAGGTATTCAAGGACTGTTAAAAAGGGGTTTTAAAGAGAATAATGACATGTAAAAACTAGTAATTGGTTTTTGTTTCTAAATGAATTTAAATTCATGGAACTTTGAAAATGAGGGTCTTTTTGACGTATAAAATGTCTTAAATTTTATTTGCGATCTATATTTTACAAAATAATTTGACTTCAAAAAAATGTTTTTTTTTTTTTTTTATAAATATATTTTAAGGTACATATAGCGGTATCTTTGCTATTACAATGTAACTAGAATGTATAAATTAAAATTGACTCGAATTATATTGTCAACTAGCTGCGCCCCACGGTTTCACCCGAGTAGTAGTTACTACAAAGAAAACTAATTTATGTATTTATTTGGATAAGAATAAATATTATATTTATAAAAACAACTTCGCAAATAATACATTATTTTGTAACAAATTTGGTTAGCATATAAAAGGGTACAGTGAGTTTACCTGAAAAGATAGACATATGCTGTCGCTGACTTTTTTTTAGAACTTTTAAAGGGGATCAATTCTGTCATATCAACTTTAACCGTTGACGCAACGCATGCAGCGGAAGCTCTCATTAGAAAAAAACCCCGATTTTGAAACATTCTTCATTGGTTCTCCGCTTCTGCTGGCTGCACGCATAGCGTGATGATATATAGCCTATAGCCTTCCTCGATAAATGGGCTACCTAACACTGAAAGAATTTTTCAAATCGGGCCAGTAGTTCCTTAAATTAGCGCGTTCAAACAAACAAACTCTTCAGCTTTATAATATTAGTATAGATTAATCATCCATCTCTTCTATCTGACATTATATTTTAACATCAGCCTTACCATTATATATTATGTACTCAACGCGTAATCATCTTACCTTACGTCTGATAATGCTTTATAATCTTAGACGAAAAATCTTTTGAAAAATGGGAATAGCCACCAACACACTCAGACAAACGCCATGACAATGCATATATATAGATT
>MOOZ01000782.1:79497-100266 GCA_002930495.1 Cecropterus lyciades
GTTACGGTGGAGTCTCCTAAGTCGAACCACGTCTTTGTGCATTTCCGCGGCACCCATGACATAGAAAAATGTATTGGAGCCGTGACTGTTGGTTAGAAAAGCGTTATATATATTTTAATTTAATTTAACTTAGAACTCTTTGTGGTTCGACTCCTGAAGCACCACTGCCACACCTATTTCTGCCTAATAACAGCAGTGTTATGCGCTGTTGTGTTCTCGTATGAAGGGTGAGGTAAGAGATATACTTTTCTGAGGCATTCCATCTTAGTCCTCAGGGGTAGCAACGCATCTGTGGCTAACCTTAGGTGATACTCTGATCTTACCTAGGGTTGATTACAGATATCTATGGGCGGCAGTGGCCACTTACCATCAGGTGGGCTGCATGCTCGTTTGCTACTTCCATACTTTAAAAAAAATAAAAAAAAAACTTTAGTATGTGGTCACTATCATATCTAAACATCTAAAACACTTCCCAGTCACAAACTAAATCTAGTATGCAAGGCTGCTAAATTAGTATGCAACACATGTATTTAATTTCACAGTTGAACCCTGTATGACAGTTAAGTTTTTGGGCACAATTCATTTCAAAGAAACCGGTACTTACAATAGTACCGGTTAATATACAATTAATGTAAAATACAGGCCAAAATTTAATAATGTGTTCAGGTTTTGAAAAATATTGGTTTAAATTTATCCGGTATCCGGTACCCAATTTGCATACAATCAAATATAACAGGGTTGAAATATAATTTTGCTACGTTTTGTAGTAATTTATTTTACAATATATCAGAAAATTCATTTATACCGTGGTCAATGATCTTGCTCTTGACTTTTTCTGGTCATATATATAAGGCTATATGCTAATAAATCAGATACTATGCATATATTAACATAATATATAATAAACATATTTATGATGTGCTCTCATAGTACATAAAATCACTTTAATTATCGGGTCCGCTTAATTGGGTACAAAATATTGCATCAAAAGTACTTCCATTAAATTATCATTAATCACGGGAAAAATAATTTACATGGCCATTACGTGGTGGCGGGCTCGGGAGATTTTGAAAAATTCAATGTGATATTCCCAGAATTATGGTAGATATTACGAATAATATTTTGGTCACAAAAGATTGATTATAAAATTGATAACGTCATTTGTGGCTTACATGATAATTAACAAAGCCACCAGATATGCAATTAATTACATAAATGCATTTAATATTGGTTGTGTTATTATTTTGTTAACTATGGGATAATAACAACTTTAATAATATCATTTTTATGTATATTATAAAAATACCCGAGTATGCAGCCTGTCTAATTATAAACGACTAAAAAGCGTCTTTATTCGTCTTAACGCCTAATTCTGTATGGAAATACCAGTGTTCATTATATTTGAATTATGTGGTTGGAGATACATTCAAAACGTTAGAAATGAGGCTGACTTGAGGTATGACTTTAATTTTATCTTAATTGATTGTAAATTTCCATGGGCGGTAATTGGCTCTTACTATCAGATGTATTGCAAGCTTGTTTGCTCCTTCTTTCAACATAAAAAGCTACCACCATACATCTGTAAACCATCTTACCTAAGATAACAGTTTTTCATTGCATTGATTATAGATACATATGTATATCGTTGTCTATGTAGACTAATTTGAGATACAACATATTAATATATCTCTTCTACCATCTACTATATCACGCCTATTGTAGGCAGGGATTAATTAAGGCAAAAAATGAGGAGGAGTAAAGTCAAATTCAAACCATGAAAATACTTCAACCAAGCTATGTACAACACTACATTTTGATCATACCACGACTTTATAAAGTTCTTAATTTTTTACACAATAATATACTGCAATAATTTGGGTTATTTTTTTCACTTCAAAAATACGAAATCAGACTCGGTCTAGTCAAGTCGATGCAGACGAAAATACTTGCCAACGCTTTTTCTAAGCAAAATGACAGTCGAAACAGGATCAGTGCCAAAAACAGAACCTTCAGTATTTGATATTTTATAAACATAGTACAGCCATACTACGACAGTTAAACGTGATAAGAATTAGTACAACCAAATGTGGTTAATAATTTAAAGCCACTATATTATGCAATTTTATTAATACCTAAGTGTATTTTCAGACGTAATTGGTAAAATGTTGGCAGAGCAAAGGTTTGTGGTAACTACAATAACGTCTTTTTGCTATAGAGAAGCTGGCTCCTTGTGAGCAGAATCGCTTTTATTTTGGTAGAAATATCTTCACGGTACATTTGGAAGACTAAATCCATGTGAAAACAACTATATATGTTCATACAAATTTGCAAACTCCCACGAATACGTGCTGCATTGAATTATGGGGTGATAAAGATTTTATTTCAATAGGCACAAAGTTACAGACTTTATTTTTTAACACAGTCTAAAAATTAAGTCTAACAAGGAATATTGCTTTTGAACTACATCTTACTACCGAGTGCCACAGCAGACGTCCTGAATGGCGGAAACCTGCTTACGTGATTTTGAAAAATATTGGCCCACTTAAGGACAAAACAATGGAAGTTTTAACTTTAATCTTACCATTAACTACTACTTAATTAAAAACATATTAAATGATCCAAAATAATGTTTCATATTGGCTACTGAACCGCAGTATGCTTCAATGTTTGGCTCGAGAGGTTAAGTCAATCATTTTTTTCATTTTTCTGCCGTAAGCTGATAGTATGTCGAAAGTGTTATCGATGGAAAGCATGGAAATGGAATTTTTTGCCATGGGAACGACTTTTAAAATATGAATCACCTACATACATTTAAAAAGAGTTCAAAGTGGCTTAAAAACTATGTTTGTGTTATTACTGATCAGCTGTTTTTTACTGTCATCGCAAATGAGGAAGTCCTCATTTTCCACCATTATCACCTAGAAAAGTATTTGAATAAATAAACTCAGCAAATAGATTAATAAATAACTTATCTTTCATTCATGAGACCAATACATTCGGCGCTAAACAACTACTTGATATCACTCAGACGCACAATGAGATGTATTCTTATTTATGTCCCTTATTTTTCTGTATAACTTGATATGACAATCCAAACGGTTGCCAACAAAACAAAAACGTGATGTAATGAACAATCAGCTAGTTGGGTACGTTCTAGATTATTTATGTAACGGAATTGTAGAGTATTTATGTCAATCTAAACTTATTTTAAAAGTTTGAGACGACCCTTTCTATATAAGAGTAACAGCGAGAACGTCCACTTAGTCTTGAGTTATCGCTATTACGATTATCTGTACTCTATCACAAAGTTTAAATGACAGATGTGCTCATAACTCTAAGAACTGTGCTTAAAATACAACATTGCTCCTAAATTGGGAAGCTGCTAAAACTGCAAGATATGAAACAACTGTAGGTAAACCATGGTTCTACCACAAGACACCCGTGTCATTTCAGTGACGTTAAAAGCTCTTGAACCTTCTATAGTTTCTAGGAGTCACTTGAAATGCATAATTGTTTACTACTATCATCCAATAAAAAGCACATATTTGATATCGCAATATCTTAAAAAATATATTTTAGTGCCTATAACACTATTTACAAATACTTCAAAAATGTTATAAAGTTTTGTCACGGTATCATTTGACTTCAACTTTAGTTGGTCAAAATTGGCGACTTTCGCAGAACTGTTACAAAGAAAAATCTTTAGTGATTTTTTTTGCTTTGAACATAAATATAAATATTTTAATGCCATTATAACATCGGCGAGATAGTTACAAAATAACTATGACTAACTTGAAAAAAAAACTGAAAATTCAAGACACGATCGCAATGTTCTCGGAGTAAAAGACATTGACGGAAATATAAAGAAGCGGATCTCGATGTCGCACTGCGTATTTCCAATATTTGTTTGAAATTTACTAAGAAAAAATACAATTTCTAGTATATTTAATGTACTATTTATATTTTTGGGCTTATTCGTAAATTGACATCACACTTTACCTGAGCCATTCTTTTGTCAAGCGATAGATTTATACAGAACTTGTATAATTGAAAAAGAAAATATAAACAATGTTATACGCTAATGGATACTTTATAACAGTGAAGACGGTGCCGAATAACTTCGGCGAATAATGAACAAACGTGAATATTTCTTAATAATATTTTTATAGACGCCTTTTTTTCTTTTTTTTTTTGTTCTCGAGTGGAAACTTTCAACACGCCTTGGGAGCGGCGCCAGGTTATGTGGGATTTTTGCCGCAGTAAAACCCCCCCGGTGGCCGTCCTCGACGCTACAAAAAGGACTCCGGGATCTCCAAAGTAACACAACCGGAGTCCGCTGAGTGCGTTGCCCCATCAAGCTCCACCCAGGTGAGCGGCTGGGCCCACCACACCATCTATTTTTTACGACAGTATGCGACCCCACATACCGTCGTGCTTCCCGGGGCTGGATGGTTCGAGCTCCCACTCTTGCCGTCCGCAACTCCGAAAGCCCCTTTTAGTCACCTCTTACGACAGGCAGGGGATATTGTAGCCCTATTCTGATCCCGGAACTACAGGGATGTTTTATAGACGGCTACCAACTTATAATAGTAAACCAGCCAGGCGCAACCTAAAAAAAACACTGTTTCAAACATACCTTTAAATGCCGGAATTTGCCGCCTATTTAATGCCAAAATAGACGGCCTGAAAACCTGTTAAATTTTAGACGCATGTTTAAACCGAACTTGTACGTTACATAATATAAATTTGTCAACTTAGGCGGGTTTATTACCAGTCGGTGGCCATTTTGCTTTTATATTGTTTGTGATGTGTGTTGACTTTGAAGTATGATGAGAATGATGAGAACTTTGCGAGTACTGGGAACATTGGTTATATTCACTTCGGTGGCAGACAATACCTCTTTCTAAGCGATGATTCGTGCCCAGACTTATATAAATAATAGTTTTTTGAAGAACTAGGACAAATAAACCGAATAGTTAACTATAAGATAGTTAAATTACGAGTCTCTGCGTCAATACGTGATATGGGTTTCAATTACGTTACTTGAGTCATATCACGTAGTTGGTGCTAAGTGGTGAAGTTACTTAGATTTATTCCTACTATTTTAAAAAAGTCTCTCAGATATGTTAGAACATAGAAGTAAAATCAACAAACTTATTGCCTAACGGATACGTAAACTCCTTATCATCATGTTCGATTTCAATTTTTTAACATACTAAATATTTTGCCTAGATGAACACTAAGAGAATTCTTAACCATGCAAAGAATCAGCATCAAAAACATCTAAAAATAAACATACGAAAATCCATGCATTACATTACCGAAATTACTTACAATAAACATTTTTTTCTACAATAGAACACATTTTAATACGAAACCACTAGAGAACTTTATACCGCCAGGAAATTAAAACCGGAATTGTCGCAGCACTAATAGTATCAGTTCCTTTATGATGTTTCCAATTGTTCCTTATAAAGTAGTCCATTAGTACGTAATTGTGATGTCGTTCGTGTTCATATGAAGAGAGAACACGTATACCTTTGTGCTCATGGGTAATCAAAATGGGCAATTATACGAATGGCTTCATCACCATTTATGAAATTAAATTGAAGTAGAAAATGTCTAATACACTTGAGGGTAAGTGCACTGCTCCCTATGGACATTGGAATACTTGAAAACAGGATTGATCTCTTTTTGATGTGAAAAATCTATAGGTATATTTATTTTAGCGCCATCTGTTATATATTTTCGTAACTATTAGTACAAAACTAAGCAGGCTGCAGTCTGTTCACATCTGCCAGGCGTTGATGGCATTTTTTTTTATTCTGTTACATATGATGACTTGACTTTGATATATGTGGTCTGTTGCAAAAGTAGTACTACACCTTAGGATTAAGTGGATATGAATTGTGTAAATGTATCTGATTTAAAAACCAGGGCTCAGATCCTTTAATATTGCTGTAATAATTGGTACATAGACGGATAACGGTGCATTTAGCTAGTGTAGTGGACTATGGCCTAAACTTTCTTCTTTCTCATATAAAGTATATTGAATACTTTTAGCAATATGTTATAAATTGGGAACATAAATAGGGTTTAAATCTTTGCCTAAGAGGTTGAGGTTGAGGATAATTTTTTTTTTGCCACAAACAATATATTTTAACTAAAATGTAAGTGCATTTTGTAGTATTAATTATCGCAACAAATGTCATTATCCTGTTTATCATACTCTCGACGAACTCCACGCACACGCAAAGTTACACGCAGTCGCTCATGTATTTATGGAACTGAATTTGAGAATATGCTGACATTTAAGATACACAATGATGAATGAAACACCCACGTGTAGAAACCATAATTACGTCTAGTCTATAGATGAGCCCTGAAGCGAAATATCAGATGGTCTATATTGAAGTCGTCTCATTACTCAGGCGTAGATAGAGAGATAGAACACGCATTATGCCTCTTGCCTTTGTTACCTGTCTATCTCTGTTTTCCATTTCAAGGTACACGGAATTATTGAACCTTAGATTGTTCAGATACGTATCAAGCTTAGATAATAACAAAACCTTGATTTTAATTAAAATTTCCCACTCCTAATCCACTTATGTTTTTGAACTAAACGATCAGATAAGGTATTTCAGATTTTCTTAACAAGATACCTGGAAGGCCAAGACTGCGCCAATTTTGCGAAGTATACGTGTTGTAATCTTGCCACATCTTTAGCCTCAGAAAAATTGCACTGAAAAATTGGCAAAGATATGAGAGACATGCGGTATGGCATGTGCCAAAACTGTGCCAATTAATTTTATGTCAGTTAAACCAGACATTTCAGACATCCAGATTTTCTATTCCATTACTATATTTTCTATTCCATTACTATTTTCTGCACCAAAAATATACTTCATATACTGTGTTTTATTTCTTTACTTGTATTTCACAACCAAATACTGGTTATCCAACTCGAAAATTACTGAAACTTCTACCTTGCAGCTTCATTGCACAATTGTATTCTATAATATAAAAATACATAAAGAACTTCCAACTCGAAGAAGTTATATAAGAATACTAGCTTATTCCGGTCATGTTTACTATGGTTATAAACGTTGTATGTGTAGTTGTAGTCTTTGCATGAAAAACTAACAAACACACACATACATCATCACAAAATTTCGCATCTATTATATTACTCAGAAGCAAGATAATAAGATTTATCTATTATATTATTGGATTATTAGTTACTGTATTCTAATCGTTTTATGCAATCACTCAAAGGTTTTTTTTATTTTGTTCTTATGTTAAGTCGTTTCTCATCACCTAGCAGCTTTATGAACTTCACGAACTTGATCTACACTTCTATTGCATAACGCTAAAGGAAATATAGAATTAAACGAGGGGTCTCGTTTAAAAGAGTCAGTTTCTTATTGAATAATTGAATAGAAAAATTGTGCAAAATTTTTGAATGATGTTGTCGACAGCGTCATTGTGTCGCAGCAACCGACTTTACGAGTTCGTCTTCTTGTAGCGCGCTAAATATCACAAAATGACAGAAAAAGCCTGGCTCGTTTTTGTAATAAAAACGGCACAACAAAATGTTTTTTAAAAAGTTTTTCTATTTTTGGATTACGTTTCAATTTACCGAAAGTGACAGCCCTATGTTTTGAGGAATTTGTGTACTATATAAATCGAAATAGTAATTAAATTTGTAGTACCCTTAATAATTCATTCCAATGAAGCATCTGTCATATTTATAAAAGTAGAATACAGCAAAAACGGCACTTTTATGAGAAAATTTAATGTGAATTATATAACCCTAACTAAACGGCTTTTTTAGCTTTATGTTAATAAAGCAGAGACATTTTTGTTTCCTTTTATTTGCCAACGGTTTCCATTTTTTAGTAAATTTATTATTGATTTATATTGATATAAGATAAATGATTAGTTCATTTACTGTTGATTGAAATACGAAAAGTCATCAATAGCGACTAGAGGAAAGAAATTGTGATGACCAAAGATGATGGGCCAATTCCGACCATCGGGCAAACAATAGTTAATTGTTTTAAGAGTACAAAAAAGTGTAGACAGTGTAAGAGGAATTAAATTGTAATAAAAGGCGGAATAGCAAGAGGATTTTACAGCATCAATGTGGTCCGCCAACTGATCCACAAAAATCTCGTCAGAGCAGGCTCTGACGTCGGGGCAAATTCCGCTTGCGGTCTCCGGCCTCCGAATAGTTAACCGCGAGCTGCTTGCACCCAATTCGAGTTCATATACATATCTCTTACAAAAACATTTAAGGACAGCTACAGAAGCACCGCCATTGCGACAAACGTCTGGTGTGTTTGTTACCCTTAACCACCTAAACAGAACGCAGTAGCGGTTAACAACTCTCTACTTTCATAATTTCCATTTTCGGAAAAAATAGAGTAACGTGGTCTAAGTTACTACATTTTTCTATGGTTTTCATTTAAAGCTTTATATCACTTTTATTTAACAGGAGGCCAAATGATTCAAGAGTTTATAAACTGTAAATTACAGGCTCAGGAAAAATTATTTGAGTGGCACTAGGGTGTTGTGCTACAAAGCGCCCAAAGGCACTAAAATATATACACAAACGATATATCAGGTTTAGGTAACACCAGGTGCGGTCGGTCGTTGTATGGGTATTTCCTAGAAACAAATTAGTTTACATACGTTAACATTTTTACTATAACTTCAGACAACTCAAGCACATACGTATAAATGCACGTATGCACTCACGCATGCATTTGCATGCATTCATGTCCACATATAAGCACAATCATACGTTATAAATTATTCGTGTTGCTAACAAATAACTCCGATTGACTTGAACAGTAAATTCCTCATTAAGCTGTTTGCTAAAACGTCAACTAATATTTTAACTTTTTATAGCACACTAGAATGAAGTCCACCTGATGGTATGTGGTCACTGCTCCCATCTGTAAACAAATACATATAGAACAGACAGACAGGTTGTACCTGAAATCACTTACAATTGTTTTGTCACTTCTAAGGACTAAGAAGCTCGTCTTATCTATTTGTAATTATGTCACACCCTTTCACTGAAATGCAAGAATATCCAGTTAAACCATTCTGGTTTCATCATCTTTCAAAAACTAAATAAAAACTAAGTAGATAACTTTAAGTGTCTCTATCGCTTATAAGCTACCTTCGTTAATTTAGTAAGATTAATGAATTAGCTTTAAGAAACATTTTTTCACCATAGAACTCACTCCTTGACATTGGCATATAATTAATTGTACTCAAAGCACCAATTACTTTCTTTCTATTCGATCACTTGATTAGCGCAACAAGTAAAACGTCAAATTATTCATTAATCGGTAATTAAACGTTACCCACTCCAAAGACCTTTAATATTAGGTTTGTAGAACTTAATATAAAAACCCGCCAGTTGATATTTTAAAACGCACTACTTTTGTCCAAAATATTTTACTTAAACGTAAAATAATCGGCCTAACAATAAAAAATTAACGGAGTATAAATGCTTTCAAAACAGTAGTCTTTCGACCAAACCTTTTTCATACAACACAATAACGACAGTGACACGTTGGCAGTGCTCTCAATTGAAATTTCCGTGGTTTATGTTTTATATTCGTTTCAACTTACAGTTCATTCGAAATAAAATACATAAAATTTGTATTTTTGATTCAAAAATTACTTACTATTAATTTTGTTATTTGCTTATATTTTTTTTATATACTGACAATATCGCAAATGCGACTGCTTAGAGAGTCAGTAAATATTGTCGAATACTGATTTTTGTCAATAAAGACTGAAGCTTTTACACGTGAATAAATATTGTTGGAATTACGAGTATCACATTATTATTTATTGCCGGCAACGCTTGACTGTGAGTATAATTTAATATGAAAAACGCCTAAGTATTATTCGTAATTGTAATAAAATACATATTTGTAAAACCGTTTTATTTGAATTCAAACATAAAAATACTTAAAATATGATATTTTTATAAACCTGAATCCCCAGAATTTACCTTAAAATCAGCTACTAATTTATCTCAAATAAGGGACGATAGCGGAAAAACTGATATTAAACTTAATTTAGTCCGAAGCCTATACCAAAAAAAATTATACAACTAGTTTATAATGAGGCATAACAATTAAACAAGAATTTAAAATACTACGTTGCAGGCGCATTTTCTTTTGTATAATACGCTTCAAGTCTACGGACACTTATGTTTCACAATAGAGCTTTGGACTTTCGGGAAACGAAACATTGTGTTTGCGTCTGTTTATTTTCTTTAGGCACAATTTCCTACTTCTTTCTTTAGAAATAGGGCCGTTAATTTGTTGTTTTAAAGAGAGAAAATTTTTAAAAATCATTTCGTACCTGATTTTTATAGAATATCTTTAAAAATCAGTACGCACGTACGTTGATCCGCGCGAAACTATATCATTTTCTTTAGAAAACATTCTCTGAAAAAAAAGCAATGAGAAATAATAGGTAACAATGATATTCTGGCCATATTTAGGTTACTGTGATTTGTAGGTAATGGGAAGCCCGTCCCTGTAGTTCCGGATTAAAAAGGGGCTACGGTATCCACTGTCTGTCGTAAGAGGCGACTAAAAGGGGCTTCCAGGGTTACGGGCGGAAAAAGTGGGACCGTTGCCGTAAAGACCAGATAGTGCGGTGGGCCCAGCCGCTCATCTGGGTGGAGCCCGATTGGGCAACGCGCTCTGAGGATTCCGGTTGCATTCCTTTGGAGATCCCGAAGTCTTCTTCACAGCGCCGAGGACGGCCACCGGGGGATTATAGTGCGGTAAAAGTCTCACATAACCTGGCGTCACACCCACGGCGTCAAGTACTTTTTGAAGGTTTCCCCCTCAAGAACAAAAAAAGGTAATGGGAAACTACATGTGTTCTAAGTAGATTTGAAAATTTACATAAGGTTGATGATATACGCTTGCGCAATATAGAACTAGCATTAACCAGGTGGTAGACCCAGTATAGTTCGAGCTAGGAGGTACGAACGTCACACCTATTTCTATAAGGCGATCATCTGAGTCCTGGCAAGTAGCATCAGTTCATCAATTCAGTTAGAACCCCTATTTTCTATATGAAGTTACTTACTGATGTCCTTACTGTATATGAGCGCCAGGAACCACTTACCATCAGGTGGATTGCATGCTCACTTACAACTTCTATCTATCAATAAAAAAGCATGGACAATAAAATCATTTCCTTACCCGAGGGCCACGAAACACTTTTAAAGCGTTTTTGCTTGGTTACTTTGTTACGCGCGACACTGACGTTTACAGCGTAGAGCAGTTGCTGCTTGAAGCGACAGCTTCGTACCTCTCAAGCTAGCACAAACAAATGTATGTGTCTGATCTTATCAGTGACAAGCACCTGTCGTGGCCGTCGAGACGGAATATCTCATGTAAGTGCCGCGAAATATTTATTATACAATATATAATTTTCATATTTAATCTTATAGATCCGCAGCTAAAATTTAGGATGTAGACGAATAATAAAAATGGAGCTATTACGGAACTTATTTAGTGACGAATCATACTTAACATCCGATCAAAAGCATCAAGAGAAGCAATTGAAGTTCGATTGACTTTTGATTTTATTAACATTACCATATTTTCGAAAAAGATAACCAATAAGTGGGAACCAATAAGACTTGATCGTTTTACATGAATTCAATAATACATCTTAAATTCTTTCTAATAGGAGACTTTAATATAGAACGAAGTTACCTCCTAATTTAATTTATGCTTAATCATCCGCACAAAAAATCAAATTTGCCATAAATGAGATATTTCTCCATCTTGGCTATACCAGCTTTTACAAGGTTCCAAAGAATTATTTCCATTAGCCCTGACCTTTCCTACCTACCTGACCCGTAAGTCTCAAGGTTCCGTTAATTGGCATAATACTAATCACATAAATAATCTTCATAGTACTCGTATTACAATAGGTGTATTTGGCGACCCGCGTGGCGGAACGGTTGCGGGTTTTCCGGCCAGAATGATTAACTTAGATTCCCCGGTCTGAATGATTAATTTAGATTTCTGTTCTGGATCTGGGTATATTATCTTTGTGTGTATCCATCGCACCCACGATACTAGAGAAAATCTTCGTGGGGCAATGAGTGTACAACGCGTAGCCCTAAAGTTCGCGTAGGTTTTGACTGATTTACAAAATTGAACAACAACAATTCTTGTATGGCTGATGCCAATTTTTTATGCGCGCAGTGAAATAAATAGTTACTTTAGAATCAGGAGTTATTATGAAATAGAAGTTGTTAAACCTTGTTTACGATCGGTTTAAAAACATCCGACACGTATCGGCCACTAACTTAACTTTAACTTAACCGCATTGAAGTAGAGTGTTGGTAAAGATCTTTCAGACCCTTGGGAGAGACTATTTATGAATATATATCCATCACAATAAAATTAAAATCTCATTTTTTCTATATTTTATTTCACGAATTCCCATTTTAAATGCACATATTTGTTCATAGCAAAAAATAAACACGTTCGAAATTAATTGAAAATTGTTAAAAGCTTTTCGAATTTATCCGTGAAGCGTTTTGCTTCATGTAAAAATTCGAACAATGTCCAACCAAAAACATTCTGGTAGTGAACATGGATGCAGCGAATATTTCGCGGCACGCACCGCTATTCGCGCCCGGACACAGGAAAGCATTCGTTTTATTATACAAAGCCTCGCCCAAGTGAAACATTCACCCTCGATAGTACATAAAAGAGCACAAAATTTCACCTTTTACTTCACAATCGACCTTCGGCCCTTTGAATACATTTCATTTCCACTGGGACGCGGTCGAGTTGGCCCTTTCTTGAACGAAATAGCGCTGTTCAGAATAGCAAAATGTAAATAAAATGGCATACATTAATTGCTCGGTTTCACAGTCCGTTTATTGAGTAAGCCATTTCTAAGGTACTTTAATCATCTTAATTGCCTATGGCAGAAACTAGATTTAGGTGACTAAAGATTTTTGAAACAGTTTACATTTATTAAAAAGGCGACCGTTCCATAAGAATGGCAAAGTATCTACCATTTTCCAGGTGGCAGAACCAGTGCATTTCGCCCGGGTAGGTACCACCGCCACACCTATTTTTAGCAAGAGCGGCTCGCTTATAAATGAAGCGTCCATCTCAGTCCTCGGGAATAGCAACGCATCTGTAATCGACTTCAGATAGAATCTCTATTCTAAATAAAGTTGCTTACAGATGTTCATGGGCGGCAGTAACCACTGCTGCCCATGCATGCAGGTGGACTGCACGCTCGTTTGATACTTTAATCTGATAAAAAAATCGGCTAATAGAACCCGTGTTCTATATGGAGTTATAGATGTTTATTAGCTGCAGTGACTATTTTCCATCAGGTGGATCGCATGCTTATTCGTTACGTCAATCTTAAAAAATGTAGGTATTAACGCTTATTAATGAAGTTTGAACGCTTTGTGATTATTATTGATGTATATCAGTGAATGCTGGAATTTGGAAGGTTTAATCATTGTTTTTTTGGTTCAAAATCTTCAAGATACAAAATGACTCATTTCAAGTATCACTATTTCACCCAAACAAGTCAGCAAAGAAAGATTTTACACGAGAATATTTTTACTTTGTGCCACAGTCGGGGTGTTGTGAAAGATGAAGACTCATATCTTGTGGTTTTTACTTTAGAGCAATGTAACAAGAAAATAGCACCCTGGTGATTTTTTCGAAACGTTTTGTTTACCCCTTTTGTTCCAACCAGACAGGATTAATTTTTCTTTGTAGAAGTTTTCTTATATTGTTTTGTCCGGTTCTAAAATCTAAGAAAAATAAAAGATTTTAAGGCAAAATGTCTGTTTAGTAACACTTTGTTTAGGAACTTTATTAATAATTATTTTATGGAGTAATAATGATTGCATTTTCATCTTTTTACATACTGAATTATGTGTATACAAAGTTTAAATTTAATTTATATGTAGAAGCCGTCCATTTCCTTGGAACGGCATTTTTTATTAAAAATATCTCAATGTAAACTGATCGAGAAAATCCGGGATCGGAAAATTCAATCAACTTATCCTTTGCATCTCAAATATTTATGACGTCCACAGCAAATCCAAGCAGATTTTATTTTCAAGAATCTCGTTAAGCTACCGCAAACAATTCATTTTATAAATTCAAATAAGAATAAATAAATATAAAAACTTATTTGTTTTATTTTTTTATCAAAGCATTATTTTCGGAAAAGGTTTTGGTTTG
The DNA here is from genome assembly GCA_002930495.1 of Cecropterus lyciades. Classification (NCBI taxonomy): domain Eukaryota; kingdom Metazoa; phylum Arthropoda; class Insecta; order Lepidoptera; family Hesperiidae; genus Cecropterus; species Cecropterus lyciades. The sequence goes on from MOOZ01000782.1 coordinate 93,786, forward strand.
GAGTTTGGGTTCGTATTCACAAAAATGGTACTTTGAGTTATTTGAAAAATATTTTCAAATATGTATATTGCAAGTTTGTTTACTTTTTCTCTTTTTACTGCTACATTGCCTAATAAATGAGTTAAATAAATTGTTAGGTATGAGAAGCCCTTCAAATTTCCTTAGTCATCAAAAAGTTTATGTCAATGAATCATTAAAAAACTTTTATCGTACGCTATCTTACTTTATCAAAAGGGCAAACGGGATTAAAATTTTTGTTTAAGCCACAAATCCTCGAAATGGATTTATTCCACTGACCTTTTTAAATCATAAATTAAAGAGCAGAGATTTGGTAATCTGTCCAACCCTTGAATATTTTATGCATTATTCGTCCGCTGAGCATATTAAGTAAAAATATACTAACCTTCTTATAATCTAAGAGTGTAGTTTATAAACGGTCGAGATCGTAATTTGAATACGACGGCTCTACCCCAAAATAAATTCGCGCTGTTATTTTAGCTCTTTTCATGATATGAAAATAGCAAACAAGCATATAGTATAATAGTTTTGCCATCCATAGATATTTTTAATAGTATAATATTGGAGTATTAACCATGCAGTCCACCTGATGACCTAAAATGTATGTGATCAATGTGACTCATGAACATCTGTAACCAACCCCGCATAGAACAGATATTCTACCTGAAGTTAATCGGCGATGTGATGCCACTCCGAGGACCATAATGGTCGCCTTGTATTTAAGTCAGCCAAAATCCATGCCATCTCAAGGGAACGCACGAACTGCTTCACGCTAGACGTACGTGTGACAGTGGTTCTACCTTCACAAATAGACGAATGTAGAGTCAACACCTAATCGGTTTAGAGTCTCACTCGAAATGTCTTCGATAAATTACCAACCTTGACTGTTTATTTATAATGTCTTGTATAATCTCAGCTTGGTACGGTATCTACCAGTTTGCGACCTCCGGCATTATTATAATCCAAAAATAGCGTAGTGCCTAATTCTGTAGAATCTAATTCCTTAAAAATAAAAAAATGCAACACAAGTCTTTCGAAACTGTAACGCATACTTACTAGACAAGGGGTCTAAAGTGGTTAGTTTGGTTTTCCACCGTTATATAACATTATTATCGGCAATCGATGTCGTTAGCGTGCCGTGGTGGCGGCGATCGTAGCTGCTTCGTAGCAAACGAATAATTAATCGGTCAACTGCCGACATTCGTTCCACTTCCTAGGAAATGTGCTTCGTTTTTAAAATTCTGCACCAAAATTGTAAAACGGTACACTTTTGTATGTAAGGTTAGTTTCGTGCAGTCGAGACGATCGTAGCGGCTCCGTAGCTAACGAATAATTAATCAGCTAAGCGCCAAAGTTCATTTTATATTCTAGAAATTGGAAATCGGCTTCCAATATTTCTGATTTCGGGAATAGAAACATGGAAAATGTCCCAATGAAAAAAACCCGCTAGTATCATATCTAGTTTTAAGCTTAGAGTCAAGTCGGTACCAAATTTTAGACTTAGACACAATTTCACAGACACACACAAAATTTCACAAAATCACAGATATTTATATGTCTTAAACTTTTGTTTCACGCTTTATGTACCTTCTATTATACAAAAAATATCTGTTTCTATTTAACCTTGCAGCTTCAACTCTTAGGGTTTTTGATTAGAAATTTCTCCCTTTACTTTTTTTCTCAATGAGATTTAGAGGTATTTAAAATGCAACTTCTGCATAAGTCATTTTAAATACCTCTAAAGCTCATTCTAGCACTAATTCTCCCAGGCTCTGAGAACACTCCGACATCATATAGAACAAGAGATTATTCCACGAAAGTTGGACTAACTTCTAAAAATTCTCGTCTTAAAAAATATGTAGAAAAAGTCGCGGGACTACTACTAGTACGTCTGTATCCTTGATCCAATTGATATAAATTGATACAATGATAATTATTTAATTACCTAAATTAATAAAGTAAGCTCCAATAAATTAACATATTCGATGTAACTACAAGACTATCACAGAACATAATTTGCTCTGCAAAACGATCTAGTCAATTGAACTATCGGGAGGTCCGAAGTTCAAATTGATTCAAACCGTTGATTTAAGTAGTTAGTGGAAACTAATTTATCACGTTCTCGAATGTTAAAGAAAAACATTCTTAACTCACTTATATGCCAGAAAAAAATCTTCTTTATTAAAAAAAATCAAGCCTGTGTGCAGTCACCAACTCCTACTTGACCAGCGAAGTGGAATATAGACTAAATGTTACTCTCTCCTGGATGTGAGCCAATCCCAACAGTGGAACAGTAGTGAGTTGATAATAATACATTCTGAAAAAATATCGCCTTTTACAATATGTTATTAAATTAAAGTGATAGAATTAAAAGACTGGACATAATGACCGGGAAAGTACCACGTCAACCAGTCAAACAATTCTAGCGTTTCGATAAAATGGGGATGCCGGCTGACCTGTTAGTCATGAATAATGTATATGATGCGACCATTTTAGACATTAGGGATGGTAACATATCCGCATTCGACTTTTGTAGATCACCTGGTTATTGGTTACTTACTATCAGGAGGATAATATGCTCGTTTGCTTCGTTATTTAGAAGCAACACATGCTAAATATAGAGTGGCAGTTGCGATTGATTATTTTATTTTTAGAAATTTCATTGTTTATTTACGATACGATTTAGATTACAAAAAAGCTTTAGCAGCGATTGCCCTCACTTTTTTTATACTATGGAAGTAGCAAACGAGCATGTAGCCCACCTGATGGTAAGTGGCTACTGCCGCCCATGGACATCTGTAATCAACCCTAAGTAAGATCAAAGTATCACCTAAGGTTAGCCACAGATGCGTTGCAATCCCTGAGGTCTAAGATGGAATGCCTTGAAAATGTATGTCTCCCTTACCACACAAATTACTACTATTCCTCGTCTTTCTATTATATTATGCACGTTTTAAACAAATACCTGTATATTTATTCAATAATATTCAACATAATAAAAATAGCAAATGAACATGCAGTTTTGCAGGTGGTGGAACCAGTGTAGTTCGACAGGGGAAGTACATCCGCCACACCTATTTGTAGCGTGAAGCAGTTCTTGCGTTTCGATGGAAGGGTGTGGTTGCTGACTTATATATGAGGCGATCATCTCAGTCCTCGGGAGTAGCAACGCATATGAGATCGACTTCAAATGTTTCTTCAAATGGGCGGCAGTTACCACTTACCATCAGGTGAATTGCATGCTTGTTTGCTATTTTATTCTAATAAAAAAAATCCTCCACGTAAGATTAGAATCCTACCTGAGGTCGACTATAGACGTATTGCTTCTCCTGAGAACTAAATTGCAACGCCCCAAATATGTCTATGTTACCACACCCTTCAAATCAGAAAACTGTAGTGCTTGATATTATCAGAAATAGTGTGGCAACGATGCCGCCAGATGTGTTCCACTGAAATTTAAAGGGTTCCACTACTCGTAAGATTAGTCAAAGATAACTTTTAAAATGGTAATAAAGCACAATTACATGTACATTTATTTCCGCGTTTTCCGATAATATGCATGTATTGCCTTCACAATATTCTGCTCAGTATAGTAATAACATGTTTCTTGAAGGCTTTGTAATTTTTATTATCGCGCACACGCTACAGCATTTCTGTATTAAAACCGATACTTTTCAATGCAATGATGCAAAATATTTTTCTTTGTAATATTACTTATTTATAAACTGTATTAAGTAACATACCTCTTTCTTTTCTTCGTTTTTTTTTTTTTATATTGCAATGTCTGTCTACATTTATAAACATCGTGAGATGTTAAGAAGTAACAAATTTGGACAAAAACGTGACTTGAATGGAGCGTCCGTAGAAATTTGGTAAAGAGGAAAGAAGATTCTAATTTAATTTGCATTATTTATTTAAGTGGCTAATGAACGACAAATATTTCAATTATTTTTTTATTTATGCAACATGAAATTGATTATAAATACTGTTGGGTTTCAACTTAGAAATTCAAATCCAATTATTAATATTTCGTGAATTGATTAAAAGGGTTTTAATAAAGGAATAAATTAATATTGAAATTTTGAATTAATAATTTGCTTAATGACGTTTCATGCTATGAAACAAGGAGTATCTCTCTCCTTTTGTATTTGTGTTTGTCAAGGCTTTTGACAAACAGTTGATAGCTACTTCTGTGATGCTGATAGTGATAACAAAACATCAATTACTAAAATTTTCGCCTGTCTTTCTGTCTGTTTGTTCAGGGTAATCTCTGAAACCGCTGAACCGATTTTAACGGGATTTTGATTGTTAGATATTATATGTTATAAGGCGTAACTTAGATTACTCCTATTTTAGAAAATGAAATTAGGTTTCGGCACAAAAAATTAAAACCTAACAAACCGTGTGCGCTCTACGCGCACGCAGCCACCGACACTGCAACTATTTTCAGTTGTTTTCAGTCCCCTCTTATACAATGCTACAATGTTGAAATTGTATAAGGTCTACAATTTCGGCTATATGTAAGTATCTATATCAAGTAACATAATTTAAACCGGGTATAACCGCGGGGCTCAGCAAGCTTTACATAAAACTCATAATAAAAGTTAGTAATAAGCGTAGCATATGTTTTTTCGCCTAACAAAGGGTTTCGAGAAGTAAACTGTAAACTGTAATACCTTATTATGAACGGTTGATTACCTTCAGTTAATTGTTTTAAGCAGTTTTGTATTTATAATAATTTATTTAATTACTGCTCATCATGAGTTTTCGTCATAATAGCAATTTAAAAGTATTATAATATATTTATTTCTGTAATAGGTCATTTACTAGCTTGTATTTGATATGCATATTATCATGAATATAAAAGGAGCCGTCCCTTCTCGCCTTTTTTTATTATATTTTCTATTTCACTCTGAAAACTGAGATGATTTAAATTATATGTCGTATTGACAGTTCGTCAAACTATTTGAGCTGTAGTGCGTGCCAAATAACACAATGCATACATCTATATAAATAATTCCTTCAAGGGGTAAACTTGATTGAAACCTTACCTAAATAATAAAACATAAAAAAATATTGATTTCGTGTCTACAACATATGTATATCCAAAAAATTTGGATTGTCGAATATTTTGTTAAATTCTAATGGTGCAAAAGCAAATAGTCGCCATGTTGGCCACTCGGATGCCATCTTGAATTCCTTAAGCCTATTCGTAATAATAGGATTAACATGCCATTTAGCGGCGTTATTTACCTGGGACCAGTATATTAAAAGCTACTACAAGCCGTGGGGTTTAGCGAACTGGCAGCTTTTACGAGTATCTGCTTCTAAGTCTAAGGTGTAATACCTTTTAGTTGATTATAACTACAAAAATATCTACCTACTTATAGTCACATTTCAATCGAGCGAAGCCGGGTTTTCATCTAGTATATAAATAAATACATACATACGCTCGAAGAAAATCAGCCTTTTTCTAACGCAGTCGGGATTGGCATTTGTACATCGCGTTATTTTGAAAAAAAAACGATATTTTGGATGACCGTAATATAAAAAAAATATTTTTAGAGTTTTTGTTTGTTTATTTATGTATTTATAAACCACATCAGATCGAAACTAATGAATTATTTAAAGTTTTTTTTAATATTTATAATCCGTATCGTCAGGTTAAATTAAGTTTTTATTTATTTAAATAAATCAAGTCTTTAAAAGTAAGTACAATTTGAAATTATGGTGCCTTCTTTAACGCGAGTAAAACTGCGAAAATCAGTTAGTTTTAATATTAAAGTATTTCAATTATCAAAAGATTGAAGGCTCAAGTTAAATAGGTTATCACGAAAGGGTTAGCAACAAGTTGAAAACTTTAAAGAGACTTCATAATACTATGAGGATCGATATTTAATTTTGTTTTCCCCCAGCTGCGTAGGGATATCATGAAGGTACAAACTTAATGCCAAAGTTACTGAAATCTCACAATATTGGGTTTTGGATACAAGTTTTAATAAGAAAAATTGATATTCTTTATAAAAAATGGCAACCAATATTGTAAGTAAAACTCACATCTGGGAGGTACATTAAGGTATACAATATAAAACTATCACCTTACAAGGTTGTTTCAGCCCTTAGGTACTCATAATATTAGACCCTATTTTTTTTTACACGATCGACTTTTCGACCGTATGTATGAATGTATATATTTTTGTTTGTTGGTATGTATGTCCATTTCGTTCGGCATGATACAAATCAGACAGCTTGAATGATAATCATAATCAGCGTGTAACGTATGACATATAAATTTTCATAACGGTGCAAATATGGGAAAAGGGGAATAACGGACAACTTTTTATCATCAGGACTATATTAGTTTCAAATGAAAGCTAGCCGTCTAGCTACATACTTGATACACATCACTATTCTAAATATATACATCTATGTTTTCACTAAAACTCATATAAAGCGTTAATAA
>MOOZ01000782.1:134924-161412 GCA_002930495.1 Cecropterus lyciades
GCTTATCTTCTTACTGAATGCCGTTTATGAAAAATTGGGTAAAAGCACAAAAGCTGTTAAGATGAGTTTCATAGTCAGAAGTTTTTTTTTTCTTTTTTTTATATTATGGGAATAGCAAACGAGCATGCAGTCCACCTGATGGTAAGTGGCTACTGCCGCCATGGACATCTATAATTAACCCTATACTTGGGGCAAATTCGATATGGAATGTTTAATAACAAAGCGTTACCTATCAACCACTGACAGGTAGGGGAATTAAACTTTTTGTTGTTTTATCAGCTTATTATTTTAGAAAAAGTTAATTTTTTTATTAGTTTAAATTAGTTTTATTATAAACTAAAATGTTTAATAAAGTACTATCATAAATAATATGTCTCTCTTCTGTTATTTTTTTAACATTTAACATTATACATATACTCAGTGAGTATTACAGAGTGAAATGAAACGACTTTATTACAGAAAATAATACGACCAAGTCACTTACTAGCACACTCTTGACGCCGTAAAGATTTTGTAATCAGAACTGTAAGTCTGAACATTAAAATAAAACAATAATTTCATAGGTTGCAAATCCCTTCATGGAATTAAGGTTGTAACATCATAAGTTATACAATGACAATAATGTTAATTAATTATTGTTTGACCAGTTTTACCAAATTATCTTGTAGTTGGTCCTTATTAGTTAATCGACTCTTCTTAATTAAATTACTTCGCGAAAATTTTTTGCACGAAAATTTAATACCAATTCGTTTTAGTGATAATCCTACAAAGGAACTTTTATGGTTTGTTTACATTTATTCCAGATCGAATGTGACCCGAGTATAGGTAAGATCAAAGTCTCACCTAAGGTTAGCCACAGATGCGTTGCTACCCCTGAGGACTAAGATGGAATGCCTCGTAAAAGTATGTCTCCCTTATCACACCCTTCAGACCAGAACACAACAGCGCATAACACTGGTGCTATAAGGCAGAAATAGGTGTGGCGGTAGTGCGGTATTACAGGCACTTTTGACTTCCGAATCCTACATCTCTTCGCTGACGTCACGATTATATTTGTGCCTTACTTTCCTAACCATCAAATAACTCATTACTTACATAATCATGTTGGATAACTTCTAAAATTTGAAAGGAATTGTGTAATTCCTGTAGAACATAAACTTGTGGGTAGATAGCGAACACCATGCAGATATGATTAGCTTACTCGTGGTTCCTCGTGCCTAATTGAAATATAATTTGCGACCACTAACTGAAATGCAATATTATCCGCTTGTCTGACAACTGCGTTGCAAACGTTGTAACTAATCGCAAATGAACGACCATTTAGCTTCGTAGTTTGTAAGTTACTATAATTTAAAGCAGTATATTTCTTGTGAAATCATTGAATAATTCAGTATACAAGTAAAGGTTACTTATACTCGTATTGAAAGAAAACATTACTAATAACTAGTAATATTACTTACACAATAACCTTAACAAGAATATAGTTGGATATAAATTCTCCTAATTGTCACGTTCCGACACTTCCTATTGCCTAAATCTAGAGGTTTCTCGTTATCTTCTTAAAAAATCGGCCAAGTGCGAGTCGGACTCACAGGCGAAGGGTTCCGTAGCATTATCACTAATAAAGTTATATCATAATAAATATAGTTGAACAGTTTCCAACTACCAACATAAGTTTGTTTTTCACAGTGTTTGTATGAATTACAAAGTTATGTTATTCGGTTTTTGAAAAAGTACTATATCTCAAAAACTGTCAACCGTATCTTGTTTGAACCAATTTTCGTTGAAAGTTTCCTTAACATCTACAACACATGTTTTATCCAGATTTTTCACGATTTAAGATGTTTTTTTTTTGTTTCAGTTCCATGTATGGGGAGCCCCCTTCCTGTCCTAAATTTAATATAGTTTTTATTTTGTACATAATTCAGACAGCGGTTTACAGAGTACACTTAACTACCAAGTTTCAACTCTGTAGTCTTAAGTTTCCGAATAAAGTGGCTGTGACATACGGACAGACGGACAGACGGACGGACAGACAAACATGACGAATCTATACAGGTTCCGATTTTTGCTATTTGGCAAAAAAAAACAACCTGAGACGTGGGCAACACTCGAGGAAATATTTTTTGGTGATACCGTTAAAGTTCTTGGACCAATTTTCTCGCCAACATTTACTTGGTTCAAATAAGGAAGGAAAAAGTCACCTATTTAACGAAGAACACTAAACTAGTCATTTCGTCTATAATTAATTTAATACTTCTTTATCGTGATTTTGACTCCAATTTAAGTATTCGTTTACGAATAACATTCTTTGGAAAAATCGCTTAAGTTACTTAGTGAATCAGCAGAATGAGGAACAAAATAGTTGAGATCTATGTTACAAAAATTTAGCTATTAATCAGTATTAAAGGCCGATTCATCTCATTTGACCTGTTCTATTTAACCCTTCAAGGTTTAGTACAAGGCCTTTAGCTTGTATCCTGTAAATCTATTTAGCGATGGCCTCTTTCCAACAACTACCTATTACATAACCTAAACCAGTGTTCTATATAATCGAGAGACTGACGCATGTTATCTTTTTTGGCCGTGCCTCATTGCAAATGTTCAAGCGATAAAACTTTTAAAACAAACAATTATATTTTCGCCACAGTAAACTAACCCTATTTTTTTCATGCTAAATATATACCAAGAAATCATGCTTGAAAGGGTGAAACAGGATTGTTCCAACAACCATGTATGGCGGTGGTACGCCATACATGTTTCTACCGACAAGCAGTTCTTGTTTCGAGGCAAGAGCTGTGATACTCGTATTCTATATGGCGTTAGTTACAAGTAGGCGGCAGTGTACACTTAGTGTATGAACATATGTTACTTCTATATTTTTAAAATCAATACTAAAAGTACTACAGCCCCATCTACTTAAAACTTTTATTCCTACCTACGCCATATTATTTTGAGTCTTATATTGGCACCAGCCGTAGGCAAGTACTACGTTATTAAAGATTTTATTGTTGTTTAGGGATAATCTTTGAATTGAATATTAATATTTTTACTTGTAGTTGAGTAGAAACTAACTTTACTACTACTAATACTTCTATTACTATGAAGTTAGGGTTATTTTAAGCACGAAAAAACAGTTTGCATAAATATATACTGTTTTGCTTTATTCAAAATTTCCAGTGAAATGTACATCTTAATATAAATTACAAAAACATGTAAGATCACATTGTGACATGAAATCTTTGAATCATTGTGACTGACCGACTTTCATAGCTGTTCAGTATACGAGAGTCAAAGACTGAACTTTGCTATTATCACTCGTTGCAAGACTAAGAATTCTTCACTTTACTTGCTATTAATATAAATGGTTGCCCAAGTGGTTTAGGATGAAGGGGTCACTTCCGAGTTTTGATTATAAGTTCTGTGAACGGTAAAAATGGGTATTTAAGTAATTTTATTATATCTTATTGTCCGTAACATAAACCTATAAAGGTAATTTTAAATATTTATAAAACTTGTTTCTATTTTTCGTGGTAAATTGTGAAGACTCGTGACCAATAGTGGGGTAGTAATGGTTTTGTAATGATAGCGAAGAAAATTGTTAAGCAATAAATTCATTCTCATCCATCTAATATCCACGTTATGTAACACTATCGTATATGAGATAGCCCATTACCAAGATACGACTATTTGCTGACAAGTACTGAAATACACACACATAAGACGTATAATTGTATAGTATCGATGTTATTACCCACTCTAGCCTACGGTCAACGTCTACCAGAATATATCTGAGAATAACATGTATTTTATTACAAGGTTAAGCTTCATACAGTCAACATTATACGTATAGGCATATAATGGTACGTTTTTATATAAGATTGAAGTAACAAACAAGCAGTGCACCTGATGGTAAGAGGTCACTGTCGCCCATGGATTATTTTAAGGAATTTTATATAGAACAGGGTTCCATCTGAAGTCAATCACAGATGTTTTGCTACTCCCGAGGACTAAGATGATCCTTGCAAATGATAATTATCTAACAACCACATCCATCTTATTTTTTTTCCAAGGGGGAAAACCTTTAAAAGGTACCCGTCGTCGTGGCATTTTGACCCACTAAAGCCCCCCCGATGGCCGTCCTTGGCGCTACAAAGAAGATTCCGGGATCTCCAGAGGAACGCAACCGGAGTACCCAGATCCATTTACCGAAACGCAAGAAATGCTTCACGCTAGAAATAGGTGTGGTAGGTAACATTCTACCACCCTCAAAGCATACACATATATGGTATATACAAGTATGTATGTACTATTTCTAGAGACGAGATAATAAAAATGTTTCCCGAGTAATTTGTAAATTTATTTGTTCTTAACATACTAAGTTAGTTATAATACCGTTTATATTAATTGGTTCGAAGTAAATATTGATATTGACTTACACTCTAAGCGTCGCTTTATCGGCGTTTTTGCCGGCTAATCGCTAACTAATCGCCAACTAAAAGGTGGCGATTAGTTAGCTTAACTGATTAATTGACCACTATTCAATCTGTCCTTACATTTATTATTATTACAGTTTGAAAATAGAAGAAAATTATAAGAATAAGATATGATATTAACACTGGTATTTACTTGCATTTTTCTGAAAGAATAAATCCTTATGTGAGATTGAACGTATAGGTTTATTGTTCTTTCATTTGTAACATAATAAAGACGACAATTTAGATTACTTTTAATTGTTTTTTGCTGATGGAGTACAATGGAAATAATATTGTAGATGATCACGAAATGCAAAAACATGCCAGTCTTCAAAACATAAAACATTAGTGAGTTGGTACATGGTAAGTGTCGAGGTTAGATCCTCATGTATACAATATTTCTGCAATAGAAATTTATCGTTATATGGCTCTATATATATGTGTAACATATATATACTACTAAAGTCAAAAACATAATTATATATTGGGTAAGATGTAGTGTGATAAAATTTCTGATAAAACATTTTTTTCCATACATGTTAATTTAATATTCACACAACTGTATTGGGAAAAAGTCCTCACATTTATTTATTCTAAGTATGATATAGACTCAAATAATTCAAATATACTTTATAATCCGTACTACTTTTCATTTTCACCATCATTCCAATAAGTATCTTACTTCACTTAAGCAGAACCACATAAAATCTAGTAATAAAACCGAGATAGTTTCTTCCAGAAACTCTAAAGTTAATTCAACGTTAATGAAGATTTAACTTTAGGAGGTAAGTAGATCAACGTAATGTATCTCAGAACGATGTTTTCCGAGTTTTAATTGGACAATAAAGGTTAATGGCACAGCCAGTGTAATAATTAATTAGACACTAATCTGAAATATAAAAGTAAAGTATAAAATATTCAAATTCACCCAACACTAACTATATGAAACGCACAGAAACGTAAATATATAAATACTGATAAATCAACAATAATTGTAATATGTTACGGATACTCACGATATGCGGTTTTGAATTTATTTCATTTTTGCCGATATTTCGACCCAGTTAAATGGATCGTGGTCACGGCGAAACAGCGGTGGAGGGGAGAAACCGTTTACGAGCACTAGTGGTAGATTAACCTATCTACCCTACGTCTATTTTGTTTTTCTTTTTTAGGTTCCATATCACGACACACAACACTAACTGTATCCTTACGCACCGAACTTTGCATTTTTTGTGATTTACATAAATTCAAAGCCGCATATCGTGAGTACCCGTAATATATTAAAATGTATCAATTCCGCGATAATATTAGTCTAAAATCATATATCCAGAATAATATTAAGATCGTTACTTATATCCAAGTAATAAGACTAATACGTTTAATATCTGATCTGTAGCAGAAACATTTTTACGTATTTAAACATTTTTTTATGATTACAAATATTACAATGAACACAGTCACTATACTTACAATTTAACTCACCTCTTGATTTTATCCTCTTAACACAAATATGGAATGAAAGGCATTTTATATATTTTATCAACACAAAATACACTCAGGATCAGTACAGCATTCCCATACAAATTGCTAAATATATACAGTTTTTTTCCAGATCCGTGAATATAGGGCGTATTACGCCATTGTAGATAAGCTTCAGCGAATGCGGCATGATTCCCAGAAAACCTTGCAATGTCGTTTTAAAATGCAAATGTGAACCAAGAACGAAAGGGCTTAGTTGAGGTAATGCAAATATATGATACCTAATCTTGTCGCAGCTGAAGTGCCGGTTTACGTGGAGCGGAACTTGTGTGTGAACATGGTCAGTAACATTTTTTATCATTTGCCTCTCATTTTTCTATTCCCTTTTTATTTAGGTTGGTATATTTTATATTGTCATTGTTCTCTTATTAGACGTGATTTATTTTATTGATTTGACAACGGGCCTAATTAATAACAAGTAGCTCTCGTTTATCTGATAATAATGTATTACATGTGTATAAGGAAAGAAGACGTAAATTGTAACATAAAAGATAATAAAAAATATTTCCGATTTCAATTACAAACAAGGAACTCGAATTAAGAACAAGCTTGTCCTTAAAATGTTCCTTAAAATATTGCCAAAGTAATAGAAATCAATAACACTCAGTCATTTTGATTATGTATGTAGGTCGTATTATGCAAAGTTGTTTTATTTTGAGTAATATTTTCTTTTATAATCGAAGTAGCAATCGAGCGTGTTGTCCACCTGATGGTATGCGAGAACTGCCGTCCATGTACATCTTAATCTCAGACATTACCAGAGCCTTACATGAGGTCGCCTATGCCGTGAACAGGTGTCGCCACACCACTTCACAGGGTGGGCAACCTCACGTGATACGCGGCACTCTTTGTGATACCTTCGGTCGAACCACAGAGAGTTTTACCATTTGATTGAAACCTTTGTCTATTTCCCATTGCTTCACTTAACACCTCACAATTTTATTTTGTTATATTGTCTCCGTGGTAAGAGTACATTTATTCTAAAATTACCATACAACAAACAACACATATGGCGAGAAAAGTTTTTGAAACTATTTCTGTTACTAGTAAAAATATGTTTATTTGAATTTCATTAAAATTTCGCTTCTCATAAGGTATTTCTAGCTACATACGCGAAGTAGTTTAAAACGTTGAAGGTTTCAAACTAATCTTAGTTGAAGCGTGAATTGCATAAAACATTTCATTTGACCTTCTCTGAATTGCAACCGTCATGAAGGATATGGGGCTGTAGGTAGGATTTAAAAGTGCAATTCTGTTGGAGGAAAATTAAAATGCCGTGGTTTTGTAGCCGCTAGCTTTGACATTACACTTTTAATAATAACCTAATTTTATTTTTGCTTCGCGGTACGTTCTAATTTAACTCCACATTCGTGTTTTGTCAGTTAAGAGCTAAAATTTAATTATATTTGTAAGCGAAACGCAGTTTCATATAGTAAATATTATACGCATAAGCAGCCATTTAAATTTCAAAAGTGTTGTACATGAGTTATATGTTTAGCAAAAAGGTACAGGCAGTTATCGACTGCATCCATTAAAACAGGCGTGTTTTGAGACGTGGAATCCTAAAATCCAAAACATAAGGTACTTTTCGACATAGGCCTCTCCTAATCTGCCCCACTCCGACCGGTCCTGCGCCATCTGAATCCAGCGGTAGCCCGCCGTCTTCTTCAGGTCATCAGTCCACCTGGTCGTGGGGCGGCCTGTACTCATTTTGCCCAGACGTAGTCTCCATTCGAGGACTCTTCTACTTCATCGGTTGTCTATCCTACGAACGATGTGGCCTGCCCATTGCCACTTCAGCTTACTAATTCTGGGAGCTATGTCGGTAACCTTCGATCTCCTACGGTTCTTGTACGCAAACTTAGTTTATATTTACATTATATTTCACGTATCTTGATAGCCGAAACTAGGAAGATAAAAAATATGATTCAAACTTATAATACTACAACCGTCAGAAATACAAAAATACTGCTGATTACATATACATTATGAAATGCAAATAACTCAAATATTCAAAAGACCTTTCAATTCTTTGTAACAGCTTCGTTATGCAGTTTCGTTTTATAAACCCATCTGGTTTGCTTGGCTTACGGTTTCATTCCCAATTTCTGTTCGAAAATACGATCCAACTCAATAATGTAATCGGGTTCCGCCTCTGTAATGCTTCCTGTTCCCAAATCGAAAATGCGCTTTGTTTATTGTATAAATTATACAAAATATTCTCCATGTATCCATTTTAACAAGTATGGTGCCCGCACAGCGCAATAGCGCTTTACTGTTATGCGTATACTGTAGCCCGTTTTCATTTTGTTTTTTTTTTGCCGTGGTTTTTCAGATCTTTTTAAAGGCTCAATCTCTGAAATGAAAATGACACTAAAATGTGGTTCCGCGAAATAAGCTGCGCGCATTCTACGTTTTCTTTATATTACTCGAAAAATGATTTTCTCTTCCTTTCCCATCAGTTCCTAGAATTTTATTATTCATTCTATTCAAAATGGTGGTGTAAAAATTTATTATTCGCTAACAGCAAGCTGTAATATGGTTCAGGACTTCCTTGTTCCTTTCTTGTCGGGAGGTCCATGCACAATAAAACATAAAAAAGAACCGTTTTACGCGACTCCACCCACTGCTAAAGCTACCATAAAAACTGTGTTCTGATAAAAAGCACACATTGAAACATAATACATAAAATAATTTCAGTTATTTCCAGATTTATAGTCAGTTTTGGGTATTTTAACTTTTCATTGCCCAAAATTAAGCAAAAGTTACTACAGGATTACACAATGTATTTTTAATATCTAAAATGCATACCAAGATGTTAAATGTAGATTTATTAGGATCTATTTACTCTCTCGTTAAAACTACTATGAACCAGAGAGGAAATTAGATATTCCTACAAAACGTATTTGTCATAATATGGTGAGATTTTATATCACTACAACTTTCATGAGATTGTTTATATTATTATAGAGCGATTCATCATATTATATTTTTCTGTAAAGCCAAATTTAGAAAACGAGTTCGCAAGCCTCATTTCCTTTGTTTTGTTACTTGTTATCAAAATAAAAATATTCAGGAAATAAGAATTCTTAAAACTTTGTTTTTTTTTTGTTGTTCCTTGAAAGGAATATTTCATGTTATTCTTGTTTGTGAAACCATAGTACTTGATCTATGGAGCTGTTCTCAATGTTTAGCTGACACAAATTATTTTCATTTACAATTTAAGAGGTGTAATAATTATTGTTTATATTTAATTTAAATAACATTCAAAATAATTATTCACTGTTTATTTTGTATTACCTTACACAATATGCCAGTATTTCCACTGCAGCATATCTTCTAGCTTATAGTATAGGCATTTACGTTATATGTTCTGCATTTCGGAATGTGATAAGCCAAATATACAAATAGGATGTATCGATGGCTTCGATATACATATCCAATACATTGATCAGCCTCAGTATTCTAATTAGAGTTTTTTTACAAATGTTCCTGTATGCTGTGATGTCGAATGGCATTCAGAATAATATAATAGAAAATTTGAGATCGCATGTATTTCCTTAACCAAAACATCAGTCAATTATTGTTTATATATTATATCATATATATCATATCATTATATCTGTTCTATAAAAATTACATACTTTAAATATTCACTGCATATGTAAGTATTTTTTGATTATGTATTTATGTATTATTAATTCTTACAAGAAGTAGACTCCTAACATAAGTTTATTACATGCGAAGCGCATTCTGTACATGTCAATGTGTAACCTACTCTTCGGCCAGTACACAAGAGAGAAGAAAATATTACTGTAATAAAAAAAAAACATTACAATCATACCGTTGCAATGGAACTATGGAAAGGTTACTTTAATTCTTTGAAGGTGGTAGAACTCTTTGTGGTTCGACTCCGGAAGCACCACCGCCACACCTATTTCTGCCTAATGACAGTAGTGTTATGTGCTGCTGTGTTATGGTCAGAAGGGTGTGGTAAGAGAGACATACTTTTACGAGGCATTCCATCTTAGTTCTTTGGGCACCAACACATCTGTGGCTAACCTCAGATGAGACTGATCTTATTTAGGGTTCATTACAGATGTCCATGGACGGCAGTAGCCACTTACCATTAGGTGGTCTGCATGCTCGTTTGCTACTTCCTCCAAATATAAAAAAGTATTCGCTTTCAAATTTACGCATTGCTGTTTCTTTACACAATTCGATAGTAAGCTTGTTGAAATTCTGAGAGCTAAAGATACTAGAAATAAAAGTTGCTGCGAGTAGAAATAAAAGTTGCAAGTACAATTATAATTTTCCGTTGTATTTCACTAGATTCCTATTTGTTCACAGAATTTAGTTCAGTATGTGTTCTGATGTTGATGAAATATTGGTAGCCGTTAGAACCGGTAATGGCAAGGTTCCAACTGGACACAATAGGCCTTCTACTGCTGTTCTGTCAAATAAATTATGATATGGATGAAACTGCAATATGTTCTGTTACACCCAGCAAACTCCATCGCAACGAGACAAATGTTGAATAGAGTAAAAAATTTCATCTACTGAAATTAATGTAAAATTTCATATATGCGTATATAATATCATTACAGCTTATTTTACAGCAACTTTGATAAAATTATTAGTTATCATGAAGATTAAGATATTAAATTAATGGTATTTTGAAAGTAAACAATAAAAAATAGTTCTTAGTATTTGTTTAATATATACTCCTTGGTAATCTTCTACACAAATTAAATATTCCTTAAAACTTATAACTGCGACTCAAACCATTTATATATTTTTATTAAGGCAAGGCTCATATCGAATCAAATCATGAGAAGTTTTTCTTGACATATTTATTTTTTCTAATTTTATATTCAATTAATCTTCATCTCAATTAATAATTATTCGGAGTTATTCCACTAACAACTCCTATTTAAGTTTAGTTGCCTTTCACTAATACGCTATTCATGCCTTGATATTAGTAATAGGCAACTACCTCCGAACTCTTTCAATACAACAAACTTAATGAATCATGTAATAAATGAATACATAACTCAAATCATTAAATAATTTGAGATATTTAATTTAATTTAATTATATTTATATGACCCACGTGGCGGAGCGGTCACCATACCGGTCTGACACGCAGTGGGTTCCGGGTTCGATTCCGGCCAGACGAGACATCTAAAAGTGATGAGTTTAGATTCTGTTCTGGGTCTGGGTGTATATGTATTCGTCTTTTTGTGTCCATGGTACCCACGACACAGAATAAAATCCTAGTGTGGGGAAGGGGACTATTAGTGTAGAAAGTGTGTATGTGTGTTTTTTTTTAAATTACTCATACGTTGCTAAAAGACTAAGACCAATATTGAATTGTTTTTCATAGTAGTTACACCAACTTGTTCTTATTAAAGGTTATTTTCTGAAAATGCATGATATTCAAAGTAAATCCATTGAAAACCAAGTAATGGTCTACTACCACCATCCCTTTTCAATACTACACACTGTAATTACTCGTGTAATATACAAATAAATAACTCAAATCATTCAATAAATACTCATATATTGCAAAATAACTAACATCAATATTGAATAGTTCTTAATAGTTGAACTAAACTTGCTCATATCAAAGGTTATTTCCTGAATATCCAGAGTAAATCCATTGAAAAGTGACTGGAACAGGCTTCCGTGCAATCACTGTACAATATAGCCGTATACCGTATATTCAACGTCTAACAAATATTTGACGGGTACAAGCTGTGCAAAACGAAATCGATTTCCACATGACTTACTCTTTAACGCAATACCCTTTGCAGGCTATATACATGCTAAATTGAATTTTGTTCTTTTTTTTAATTATTGAACAAGCAAACGAGGATGCAGGGAGCTATTTGCTATCAGATAGACCTGATAGCAAATGGCTCCCGCCGCCCATGGATCTAATCAACCTCAGATAAGATCAGATCTAAAATAAAGAAAACATAATTATTACATTCATAATAAAAAGGCTATTCATTATTTATTTTATACGTATAAACAAAAGCTATGACTCTATACGCCGTTAAAACGAACAAATATACTTACACAATTGAAACAGTTTTTAAAACTTACTGCATACATAACTAAAGTGGTGTTTGAGCACGAAACAACAGAAAACAACTATTTAACTGATGAAATGCGCAGCGCCGTTCTGTGGTCAAGTGTAATTATCTTGATATCAACGCCCGCATCACAGTATTTTACAGAATATAATCAGCTCTAAACTTTTATCGCGATGTACTTAATGAACTGAAGTATTATTATTAATTTCTAACAGAGATACAGAAAACATAAGTAAATTGATTCTTAAATTATACATATATAGCTATATAAAAAATAATTAACTTAATAAATAATGTACTTAATTATTGTTTAACTAGTGCTTATAGAATTAATTGATGTTACACATAAATCAATTCCAGTAAAAATGATGTGTATCTGCTGATATACGCATATCTTCATTATTTCTTTATAAATGCTATTTAGGACTGTACAATTCACAATTTATCCCATACTTAAAATAAGTCAGTCAGTTAAAATTCATCGTATGTATTAACGTGGATGAAAAAACATCAAAAACAGTAATTTATAATATTTTGTTCTTTTTAGGAATATATTGAGAACGTTACAATTTAAAACTGTGATAGATAATATGACACTGTAAAAAAACATACGAGCATAACATGTGTAGCAGCATGTATAACATACGAGCATGTCTCAAAAGTTTAAATTTACTGTACGAAAAAAAAAAACAGAAATAACAACATTATAATATTGCTGTGAATATGTTCATCATTACCAATCACTTGTAAATATAAAATAATAAAGATACTGAGTGCCCAGTGATGGACAAGCCTCCAAAAATTTACTTATTCGGTCAACATACAAGATATTTGCAAGGTAGAAGTCCAATTTCCATACAAATTTGGATTATTGGCGCAAAGTAACATAGGATACTTGTTGAGTTAAAGTTGAACTCCAATGAATTTATGAATAAAGGTTACTAGACTTATATTTTAGAACCTATCATAACTAAATATATCTTTAATTATATAAAGACAAGATAATAATTTTAGTATTCTGTTTCTATTCGTATTTATCACAATTAACGTTATGGATTCGTTGATTTATAAATTAATGTATGCACTATTTGTGATTACAAAAGGTACATTTCACAGAAATAATAATTTAAAAAACTGCCACTTTCTTAGGAGTTTGTTTGAAATTGCTAAACTGACTGTCAGGAGAGTTTAATGCAAAAATGGGAAGCATACAGGAATTTAGTTTTTTTTTTCCGAATGAAAATGATTCCTGTATATTCAAAAATAATGCACTATGGTGCATGCGAGCAAAATGAAGTTATAATATATTTTAATTTTAAATAATGGCGATGCAATCTCGCTTTCCTAACAGCATGGCGTGCCCATAAAGTTTATATTTAATAATGCTCTCTGTATAACTAGTTAAGCTTCAAACGAGTTCATTCATCTATTCCACTGAAATATATTTATCATATACAACACGAAATACATATTATTTATGATAAAATCAATCTCTCAATCAATCATGAGGAACTTTGGTTTCGTAATCATACTTTGCGTGCCAAAGTCGTGTTAACACGAAGAGGACGCAAAAACATTCGAACACAATATTGAATGAAATTTATTTATAAGTGACGTTTCAATATGGTAGACGACTACTTTTAGACTTGATTGACAAATTTTGTTAAAAAAGATAAATGCGACCGAAACGAAAACGATGAACTGATATTAATTATAGTTTACCGTAACCACGAAGAAAAACATTGTTAATGAATATATGAAGTTACATTTGTCAGTTTTTCTAAAGTCGTTGTCTCTAAGGTATCTGAGGTATATAAATCGACACTTGTCTAACAAGGTGGACTATGTCCTAAACCCTTCTCATTCTAAGGATAGATCCCTATTCATTGGAGAGTAATGTGTCGATCATGACTGACAGGCACCCAAAAATGTCTCGGGATGGACTGAAGTGGCATAGAGCAAAGACGAAGATCTTTTTGTACTTTTATAAAACTTGTATACCTAATTATAATCTACATAATTACGTCTCATCACGTTACATGTATATTTTTTACTAAAATACAAAGAAAAAGGTATCCCTGTTTCTTATATTCATATAATCATATGCAATTGGGAACCATATTTATTATTTTAATGTCTGACAAGGTTATTCATTTTTAAATTATGTTTATTTGTCATATAACAAGTTTCTCATTACCCTTAACATTAAAATAACATGTTCTATAATTATATTTATTATTATATTTATTAAGTATACCTAAATAAATGAACAATAGAGATACGCAAATATTAAAATCTCAGTTCTTTAACGATGTCTCATAACTTTGAGATCATCTTGCGAGTTGCTCGAAAAGTGTTTTCCATTTCAAAACAAGAGTGGGATTAATGCGAAGCTAAAATCTTGAAAACCTCTGACATAGTTGGAAAAGGTTTACAATTTCAAGTTTATAAAACAACGAATGCAGAACAGTGAAGAGAAGGTCTGCCTTGTTTGTATTTCAACTATCTTGCGCACAATTATATTAAATAAAAATGCTGACAGTACTTACGACTTGCATGTCAGTACTTGTTGATATTTCAAAATATCTATATCATCGAAATTTATACCTATCAACCAAATTGTAAGTGATAACTGTAAGTGACAAAGGAGTAACTTATTTGAATTTAAGTAATTACTGCACCTTTTTTAATAATAAAAAATATGCTTTATGGATGTGTTTATTTTATGATAGTGGATACGTGGATAAGTTTATTATCCTTATAACTTTAATTTTAATTTCGTTACTTTTATAAAAAATGCCAGACATATCTAATATTATATTTTTATAAAATTCCTAATACCATATCAGATGAAAGCGTTCTATTTCCTGAGAAAAATGATAGATGACTGGTCCCCCGATGCAGAATAACTTCCAATATCACGGTACCTTACTTTGTTCAAAATTGATTACTTTTATGCTCCATTAAGATGGGTTCCTTTCCTGTAAGACAACGTCAAACTACCTTGCTCTATTAAATATTAGCCAAGATTTAATGTACGATGAGCTCTTAGAGTATATTAAGGTGTAGAATTTCTGTTTTGTTATATAAAAGTAGAGATTTATAGCGAATTGATATATAGACATTTTGTTATATCATATTTTTAAAAACCTACGAATTAATATTCACATACCAGAATTTATATTCACATATTATCTTAAAAGATCGCTCATTAATATTTTATAATAATATTATTGTATTAAGGAATACTTATACTCATAATTTATTCTACGAAATCTTTACCTACTGTATTATATCAAATTTATAAATTTCCTGAAATTCGTGAATTTACTCATGTTGTATAAACATAAAAGTGAAATTAATTTTCTTATGCCTAATTACCTATAGCTTTACACGTAAAGGAATATGTTCCTTATGAAATCCCTTTCGAGCGAATCCACTCGGAAATCTCGGAAAGATCCCAAATAGCTGCTTTGTAAATTTAGAATTCCGAGAGTTTTCTGTACGTGTTACACAAAGTTATTCAAACCGGATTAAAATGCCGCTTAATTGCGGAATTGTGCTTTTCCGCTGAAAATTTTTCTACTATACTTCACATTTGGTATTAACATAAATGTTTCGCTTACCTTTACGCTGGCTGACACGAAGCATATTTATAGAAGTCACGGGTAACATTATAAATACACACATATTCTCATTACGCTCTGTTCGTAGAAGAAAATAAACAGCAATAACAATGTAAGGTAAATATACCTCAAAATTATGCTACGCTGTTAAGCTAATTTGAAGCAGCTTAGTGCAATCTAGTCATCGAATTACCTCTAAGTGCATCACATACTATTTCCATTGAGTGTAAATGCGGCTAAATGGTTGTGTATGTGCTGTGTCATTTTGCTTGAGTTGATGGTTCCCAAAGCGACGACAAAACGTTTTCACATAACGCAGACAAATTGAGAGATTTTGATGGGATTATTACAAATGATATCGGTTACCTGTATAGAATGATGATATCAAGACACTCGACATTCAAAGCCAATTTATCAAACTGCCAATAAGTGCGCAGTGATGCGGCGACATTTTGCTCGGCGGAGTGATGTACAGAAAACGATTTGTTCGTGAGAAGCTAATTTGGTGCTGGGGTAAGATCGGGGCATTTTACCGTGGTCATTTTACGAAGCTACAGGGACGTCACATTCGCCAACTAACAAATTACTTTGGTGATAAGTTCACAGATATCTGATTATTTCGACTGTACAACCTGACACGGGTAAATGAGGCTTCGAGGGTTGATAATGTAAATGTAAGGAGATCTATGAGCGGTCTAAGGGCTTAGTTCGTACGAAGCAAAATTGCTCTATCATGCGCTAAGTCTATCTGTTTTGAAGCTTGCTTCTAAGGAAGCATTTGGGTGACAGAATTTGCTTCTCCAATTGGTTTCTTTAAGTAGATTTTGTTTTGAATTTAGTGCCGAAGCATGGGAGATTGTACAGTCGATGGTGGAGGTGCATAATGCATTGTACGGGCGCACCGTTCTAACGTAGGTAACTGTATCTCCCGTTGCTTCAGTGAATGCGCGTCTCAACCGGGCTCGGCGCGTCTGCGACAGGGTTTGTGGACAGAGGAGCAGGCCCTGCAGGTCAAAAACTGGGTTCAGGTCAAAGGCTTCAAAGATTTGAGAACCTCCCTCAAGACCCTCAGGGTGGTCGCGTACTCTACATACCTTGCCATGACCATATTTTAACACTTTTTGACAGATTATTACAGCTGGTTTTAGGTTGCTTGAAACTGTCGGTCGGTCTGTTATATAATCTACCTTTGTGAAAGAAAGAGAATAATGATGGTGGTCGCTGAAAAATCAACATACGATGTGATAATGATAGATACTTTTTATTCAGATATAGGCTGTTTATATATTGTGTTATTATGTTGCGTTACATTGAAGTATTTTAGCTGTAATAATTACGCAATGAACTAACTAAATTTACTGACTATCTACCCAATGCGTGAAAATACAAATTATTAAATTTACTTTTAATTCAAAATTATGACTACTTCATCTGCTATTTCGTCGTATAAAAATTCTTTCTACAAGTGGTATACTAAAATACGTAATGTACGATACCAATCACATTCACATCCTACGCAAAGCATTTCACTTATATATGTATATGTGAAACTCGTCTTCTTATGTAAATATTATTCACTTCTCTTAAATCAAGATTTGTGTCAGACAGGAAGCATGATATTGTTGAGTTAGGTCTGAATAAATCTTACTTAAAAATAAATATACAAATGTTTAGTACACATATGTTTCCATGTTACTTAATTTTTTACAAATTGTAATTACATTTGGGTAGTTGTTTGTGCGTAAAAATATTTCACATAAATACCAATAGTAGAACTTTTAAATACGGATTATAAGAACCGCCCTAGAAGCTTTGAGGTTCCCTTCAATATGGAGAACAGATTATTTTATTCTCCACACCTTCGAATTTTCAGTGGGGCGGCTTAGCAAGATAAGTGCTTTAAAACTGTTTGTCAAATTAATGAATTCTTCACAACGTTGAATTTTTTTTTTATAATTATTCTCATTTTTACTCACTATGTAAGGTTAAATTAAAGGTGTATTTAACGCAAAAATCATGAAAGAATGGTCATAGCAATGTCATATAGAGCAAGCAAGCTCCCTTACACAGCACTTACACGCCGACAGTTAAGCTTACATTGTCTGTAACACCAATATACATAGATAGTTAATATCCGCAAAAAGTTCTAACCGAAATTCCACGTGTCTATGCGTTTTCAACATCTTATAAAAAGTTAATGTTAATTAATAAAGTTAGTTATAATATTATGAGGCGAAGTTTGTCTCGAAAATTGGTGTAATACGGTTAGAATGAATGCGTACATATTAAGTAATATATACTTCTAAGATACAGTTAATTTAAACATATATCGCTTGTGTGTACATAAAATGTGTGTAAATAATAATATACAGGAAGTCGCTAACGTAAGCTCAATTTTACTGTTAATTATGTAACTCCGCTAAGTGCTGTGAATATGTTAAATGTTTGTGAGTCTTGGAGGCGCGATCCTTTCGTACTAGCTATTTGGAAACGGCATTTCACGTGAATCACATTTACAAGCCATCTGTTGGATGTAATTCTTCTAGATTTCACTCTAGATCACCGCTCTTATCAGTGAAAGTAGTGTTTGAAATTCGAAATAAATCGCTGCTATTCATCTTCGGGTTTTAATCCCAGATTCGCATTTTACGCTACGACAGGAAGAAGAACGAATCTACTTTAGTTTGTTCATATGCTGATTTTTAATTAATACAGATTTAACACTGTGTTTTTACAGTCATTATCGGTGATTAGTTAATGTAACTTTATAGACGTCATAAATAAATGATTTTTTATTATATTTAAAGAAAATACGTTATCATGTTAATCTTTCTAACAATAGCTTTTTCAATTCTCAAAATGTTATAAAGCTACTTGAGGAAACCTTAACTGCCATTAAGTCAATTAATTAAGACCTTCACATTTAATATTATTAATATTTACCATAACACGTTTATAAATGGCTAGTATGAAAGGCTACGTAAAGCATTTCTCACACAAACAGTTGATAAAGATATGTAACGAACTATGTACACATCTTTCACACACAGAAACGTTTCGTCAGTGCCAAGTCGCATAAAAAGTTCGCCTTAATCTGTTTCTCCAACTGTCTGCCGCATTTACTTCTTTTATCCATGTTGGAGAATACTGGTATAATTTATTTAAAAGATTTATAGCTCTGTAAAGTTTTGTTAAAATATATCTTCTTATTATTTTTATTGAATTAACGTTAGCTCACGTTACAGTTTTTGTTTATTCATTTGTACATGCTCACATACGTATGTAACAAATAATTTTAAAAGTAGATACTTAAAATATATTATTCGCTTTCAAATATTTTAATAATGTATTGTTCACTGTTTTACTATGAAATTCCTATTTTTCATTTCATTTCTATTTGATCACTCGTATTTAATTTGGAAAGCCGATTAGGTAATTATACAGCTGTTCCCTCAGGCAATTTACTTAATGTTCTAATTAGATAGCATTTCAAGTTGTCCGACTGTGTGTTCAACGTTAAGCTCTTTTACAAAAGCTAAAAGTTTTTGTATTCCGTAATTTCTTTTCTCATCAGCAAAGAAGATTATACTTGTTCGTACTTATCCGCATTCCCCACGGAATTAATTGTAGTGGCCTCGTGTAAGTCGCATTTCATTTTTGTGAAGATTTCATTATAATTTATTCAGTTAAGCTTGTTTTACCATTGTTTTAAACCGACACAAAAGCGTTTTGAATTGTTATAAATAATATTTATTTAACCTTTTTATTCTTGGATATAACAACACTATAGTCATAAGCTAGTAAGACGTTATAATAGATACAAGCATAACAAGAACTATATACATATTATATACGATACATAATAAATATAAATCACAATAACATCAACTGTAACACTAAAACAAAGCTAAGACAAAGCTATCTACTATTTACATGAAAATATTTCTAAGCAAGTACAATTAACGCCATCTATCGGGCGGCGGCCTTACCTGTTTAAATGGTCGCATCCCTCCGTTTATTCGTAGAGAATCTGCCGCGATGCCAGCTATGCCATCGCCGGGTTCCCTTAGTTGCCGCAGTGAGGCGCTAGGGTGGTGATGTGAGTGATGTGGACAGTGCGCCGCGCATGCGCTAGACTCTGGCTGCGAACTCTGTCGGATGATTCTCGTACTTGTTGCCGGTAACAATAAGGCCGGAGGTTGTATTACAGGACAGGTGCTGACAGCGTGTAGAGAGCTACAACCGCAAGGGTAGTGCAAAGCCGAGCGAACACTCTCCCTCGACACAGATCGCGCTAGTTGTAGCGCCGACATTGGCGCCGTAGACTGTCTCCGCTCGCAAACGCGACATCTCGCGTACGTGTGCGGAACTAATTGACAGGCGGTTACTGACCCTCTGTGAGAACAAGTAGCGACAGGTGACACAAGTGTCTGAGGGCGGTCTGGTGGGTCACGACATTGCAACTCTATGTCAGGCACGCTACGAGCTGTGTTATCCTCCATTCGAATAGAGGCGCCACTTTCTTCGCTGCCCGGTCCACCCGATAGTTGAGGCCGTAAATGTGTGGTACAGTCTTGTCTTTGTAACACTGGTTTAGGTGTTCTATTTTCGGTAGGAACGATGACAGTGACCGATGGCCCTGAGACGAGTAGACTTGCAGTCTCATCGCTGCTGCCATACCCTGAATTTGTAATGGCTTCTGTACTATCTGTTGTAGGCACTGACATTTTTATAGATCTGAAACAAGAGAAATTAAACATTAGATCTTATTTATAACACTAGGTTTATTTAGTAAAAAAAAAGTAGTCGCTTACATTAATGAGGATGAAGTTTCTGAGAGCTGGCGTGTGCCATCGATATTGTATAAAAAATAATGTCAACTTTTAATGACCTGTTGAAACAAAAGAAATAGAAACCAACAAAAAGAACATCATCAAACATGTTTTAATATAATACCTTCATTATTAGAGCAGCATTACTGACAATACGCCTTTACACAGGATGGGAAAGGTCGTTAATATAAAATACAAAAGGAGATTTTTAAAGAGCGTTATTTGGTACAGAAAATGTTCTTATTGTCATAACAGAAAATCAGGCATGCAAATAAATAAGGCATCACTAAATTAAGCTAGTAGGTAATAGATGAGTTTTGCCGTGCAATATATTTACTGCTATTCATAAAAATCAAATTTAAAGGATATTTCATGCATATAATGAACCTAGTGCATGACTTCAAGATTTTCAAAGTAACTGAATCATCGAAATATGTAATCCAATTTGGATAATGCATGCATGTTTTGCGTGTTACTAACAAGAACTGGATCGATAGCATGCCATATCTTTAATCTAACAAATTGCGGACCATGCATTAGTCTAACGATATTTTACCAATAATTTTAACGAAATTTAAAGAATTGTTTCGTTTCATTAGATCATGATTGGACTACTTAATAAAGAATATTTAAATACGTAAGCAAATATTTGAAAAAATGACATCTGTACTTATTTATTTTTTCTCATGAGAAATTATGAATAATAATAACAAAGAAAAATAATGCTAATCTGGTGCCTCGTTCATTGTGTTTTGAATTCGAATCCAAAGCATCACATCGGTTTTCTGTTGTGTTCATTTTTATTTCTAAATAATGCATGTTTAATCATTGAAGGATATCATAAATGACACTTTTTTATTAAATAAACATACTTAAGGGTTTTACTAATATTTTAAAAACGTTGGTAACCAACCCTCACTTGTTTAGGATGGTAAGGGGTTAATGATAAAACCTTTAACGTTACCTTGGGGATCCTATCCAGAATAGTGTTTCTCAGACACTGAGCAATAAGCCTTAGATTTATATATTCGTACTCCCTAATGATACGAAATAAATATTGTTGATCCCTCTCCTTTCGGATGCGGGTCTAGGTTTCTACGCATCAATCGTGGAAAAACACAAATAAAAAACAAAATAAAATAATAAGGCTTTATTACATAATTCTGTAATGGAAACAAAACATAAAATATTTATAATTATATCTTTTAGGCATATTGCTTATTTACAAAAGAGTTATTATATATTATATTCAATAAACCATAGAAAAAAGTATACTAATGTAGTTATTTTTTACTTTATCTTGAAATACATTCAAATATGTTTTATGTGTTATAAGTTAACAAGTGACGTAAAATGCATATTTAAGAGAAAAAACATTTTCTACCAGTCAGTTTTGGATAAGTAAATAAATATAACAAAAAAATGTAAATAGGAACAATTATAAACAATACAATCAAGATTTTTACAAGGTACATATGAATGTTGTAAATATTGATGATGGCATTATTATGATTGTTATGTGTGTAAATTATGTACAATTATAATAAAAACAAAAATACAAATCATTAAGAAAAAAAAAACATAAAATAGGAGTAATAAGAATAAAAACTTAACTACTAACATTCAGAAAGTTCAAAAACTTAGGTACATATATTTACTTTAGTTTGGAGCTTTGAACTTTGATCTAATGTTTTCGCTTCACTAAAGTTACAGTAAGCTCTTGACACTTGTAATATATTTAAACCTCGTATTAGCTAGTCAAGTCTAGTGTACATGTTATCACAAGTGTCTATCTCAAGATCACATTAAGCATGATAAATAATAGTAGAGAAAATTCCAGTGACTTGCAAGTATCGCATTTACATGTGGGCTCTATATAATACCTTAGGTACCACTTTATATTCCACTCACAAACCATTAGTCAGCGTAGGTTACATTATTTGAAGATTTCACGACGTAGCTTACAAAAATGTTTACTTTTTATGCTTTTCCACTTTAGTAATAATTTTATTAGGCATCACATATTCCATTCATAAGTAATCTTAGTTTTTCGTATTAAAGGGCTGATTTGTTTTATATACGATACTTTTGTATATCCTCTTGCGTCTATGTCGTATACTTGAGTATAAACATCTTACTCTACAGGGAGAAAGCGTGGATTACGTTTCGTTCCAGTAATCCATGAGGATTTCGAAACTTAAACATACAACAAGCACTCGGCGGCCTTTACAGAATTTATGGGTGTTTAGAAGAAAAACGAACAAAATCTCTCTCTATATTAGAAAAAAAGACAGATTATTTTATACTGTTATATTACTGTTATGTTATAATTGTTAGGCCTGAATTATTTAAAAATGTATAGAGAAAATATGTACAAGATGAAAAGAAGTAATTAGTTATTCGGATGTTAATGTTAATTGTTTGGTCTCAATTTAGCAAACCTAAACTTAAAGTTGCAGTGCATGTATTATTTTTTATCGTAGAACACGAATTTAAGTAACAGTAATAAAGTAAGGAATAGTGAATAGTATACATATAACGAAGTAATTTAGATACTGTCAACCGTAAGTGGTAGTACTATTCTTTAAAATAAGATCACGATCACGAAACCATTGAGTTATGAAGTGTGATGAAAGTCAATATTTGCGATACTAAGTAGGTACATGGAATGTCAGAATTCCTTTCACAGTGTTTTAGGCTCATTTGCATACTCCAAAGTGCGACTGGCACTCTAGACTCTGGCACTGTCAACCTGTATTTAATATACCACTGCGGATGCAAATTTCGAGATTGTACTGTTAAAAATATTACAAGTGCCTGCCAATTTTCATGGTCTGTGTTAGTTAATAAGCGTATCTCTTTAACTAACACGGGCCATGAAAATGAAATAAACAGTAAATATTTATGATTTAACTTTTTGATTGATTTAATTTGGAATTAACAGTAGGTAGGTATGTAATGACATGTATTTAAATGGAACCCTTTGCGGTTCGACTCTGAATGGACCTCTTTTTATTTATAGTACGGAAGTAGCAAACGAGCATGCAGCCCACCTGATGGTAAGTGTCTTTTGCCGCCCATGGACATCTGTAATCAACCCTAAATAAGATCAAAGTCTCACCTGAGGTTAGCCACAGATGCGTTGGTCTCCTAAGAACTAAGATGGAATGCCTCTAAATAGTTTGTCTCCCTTACCACATCCTTCAGATCAGAACACAACAGTGCATAAAACTGCTGTTATTAGGCAGAAATAGGTGTGGTGGTGGTGCTTCTGGAGTCGAACCACATATAGTTCTACCACCTTCACCTCCGCCATACTTATGTCTGCCTCATATCTTCAGTATAAAACACTACTACGAATTTTTTTGAGGGACGTGGTACGGAGGAAAGCTTACACGAAAATTTCAACTTAGTCCTTGGGAGCAGTCACATTGATGACAGATTTTAATAACCTACTCCAATCTTATCCGGTGTTGATTACAGATATTCATATTCAAGTAACCTCTTATAACCACTAGCCACCACGCTGTATGCTCGCTGCTACTATATTCTATATTTGCTATAAATATTAATAGATTATACAAGCGCAAAGTTTTACAAGGTGAATTGCGCAAATCCCAAATATTAAGCAAATCTGTGCACACAAACATGTTTGCCAAGTCACATTATATCCGGGTGAATAACTCTGCCAGGTGTTTCAGAGTCGTGGAAAAAGCGCCGTTTTCTTTAATTAACCTAAAATGTAACAATTAACTTTATGTAGGAATTCTAATTCTAATAAATACGGTTACATTATATACGGGCGAAAATTGTTGCGTCCGAATTACTATTTGTTTTTAAATAACATTACCATACATGATTCAAAGTAGCTTTTATTCAAAAGTACTATACAACACTATAAAAAATAATATCAACTTTTAATGACCTGTTGAAACAAAAGAAATTGAAACAAACAAATATTTTAATATGATTCCTTCATTAGAGCAGCATTATTGACAATATGAAACAAATACACAAATGCGTAATTTGGTTGAGAAAATGTATTTATTGCCATATGAAAAAAAATCAGACATGCAAATAATAAGGCATCATTACATTAAGCTGAAAAGTAATAGATGAGTTTTGCTATGCAGTATATTCGTCTCAGAGTGTTATAGTCGACGTTGAATATTTTTATAGGCCTTGCAAGTTAGTAATTTGCGCAGTCAAAGAACGTGGTTATTTTTTTTTCTATACGCACATATCGATAAATCACACGAGACTGGGATTCAGATTTAAGATCTCTAAAATAAGACCAAAATGCATATCACTGAGGTACAAAATAATAATTGCTGCAATAAAGCGAGCCTTTTTTAAATTAAATAGAATGGAAAATCCACCATCGCTTATTTATACTCGACTAGGGATTACAATAAATATGGGATTCAAGTATTTCGGTATCTGGTCCCTGTGAGACGTCACAGGCTTGTATTCTACATTGTACATAAGTGGTTTAGCAGTTATATTAGAATTTTCCTGTTACTCTCTCATGCCCTTGTATAACATCTGATATGCAAAATACGAAGCAAAATTACATAAAATATATAGCCGAAAAGATTTAAGATCCTATCAAATCGTCCCTATATCGGTTATACGTGGTATTAACCGATGTAGAGTATTACTAGGTAAAATAAAATACCTATGAATCAGTCAATCAATCTGATTCAGAATAAATAACGACCAAAATAATTTGTTTGGTAATTTCATACAAGAAATTAATGAAAATGTGGAAAATTGACACTCCCTCGCTTTCAAACGATGTTATTACTTCTTCTGCGTAGTTAGTCTACAACACGTTTTTTTTTTAATTATAAATTGTGAAATTAGTCTCAGAATACGATAAAAACACAAAATACTATTTAAATTACTTCTTCAACTTGTATAAATAAAACTATAAAAATAAAAGTCTTTTTTCTTAACTGATTTGAATAAAAGTAATCCCAACTTAAGCCGGATTATGTTAATTTAAAATAAATAAGACTAATTCAAAACTGTTGAGTGTTGTAAGTGTGTTGTGCACAAATAAGTATAATCAAAAGGTGATTTCTGAAAACTTTTTTATTTTTCAGAAATTTATTCTGTTTGAACGTATTTTTGTTATTATTACCTCTGTGTATATTAGCTAATCTAATTATAATAAAATAGACATTCCTACCAACCAATGCAGTGAGTTTGGATTTCTGTTCTGGGTCTGGGTGTTTGTGTATTGGTCTTTATGCGTCCATGGCACCCGCGACACAGGAAAAAATCCTAATGTGGGGCTATGAGTGTTGAAAGCGTTTAAGCGTTTAATGTCTTCACTAAGCTTATCTTTATTAAACATTTTCATTAAACCCATACAAAGATGAACAATAGAATCTATAATTATATCAAATCAACGAGAAAAGCCATAAAATTTGATCATTTTATTAAAGTCGAAAATGAAATAATTGAAAGATCCGTTTAACGTTCTTTGCGCACGATATGGCTTCCGGTATGGAGTTTCATTCGGAATTAATGTTACGCGGTTAATATATCCAGGGCAATGTTTCCTGCATATTACATTTCCTATATATACTTTCGTTATATAATATTTAAAAAACTTATATCTTTTTTACTTACTTATTTATTTTATTTTATGAAGAAAGAAGTATAGAAATGTTTATATATTCTCAGCTCTCCAAGCCATAGTTTTTTGAAAATATGTAGGTATATAAATTTTAAATTTTTAAGTCTTTCTTTACCCACTTGTTTCTATGTCAAACACCTAATGTTATATATTTTTTCAGTTTTGCCTTAATTTTGTTTTTAAAATAATAAGCACTAACTTATTTCTTGCAGAATATTTCCCTGGTAAGTACAAAAGGTCTCGCAATGTCGTTTTCAGAATGAAG
>MOOZ01000782.1:200624-214050 GCA_002930495.1 Cecropterus lyciades
GTTACAATAGCAACAGAAATACATCATATGTGAAAATTTTAACTATCTAGCTATCACGGTTCATGAGATACAGCCTGATGACAGACAGGCGACAGACGGACAGCGGAGTCTTAGTAATAGCGCTTCGTTTTTACCCTTTGGGTAGGGAACCCAAAAAATGTTGTTTGCCTACATAATCATTTAAATTACTCCTTTTGATATATGATGTACTGGTACAAGTAAGTTTACTGGTATAGATAACTTATCCTGGCGCAAAGCTATAAAAACTATGAAACATTACTACAACTAGAAACCACTTTACGGTCAGACGGATATCATAAATATAAGTACATTTGCTATAAAAATAGTAACCGAAATCGTTGCACTTTGCATAATATTAAAAATTCAGGCTTTCAAACTTGCCTGACTTCTTTTACGTAACAACATTTGTGTTTACTTATTAACCGACTTTAAAAAGGAGGAGGTTATCAATTCAGTTGGTATATTATTTATGTATGTAAACCAATTACTCTACCTTATTATTGTAAATTGATGTCTTTTATTCGGTAAGGTGTACTTAGAGTTTCGTTTTATTGTTACTTGATGACGGAATCCCAGGGAAATCGAGGAAATCTCTCTAATTTTATAGAAGTAAGCTATTTGGTTCTTACAGATATATATTAAGAATATTAAGCAAAGACATACAATGAGCAACTTTAACCGAAACACAACAATGCTTAGTAATGCTAACAGCATTACTAAGCTAAGCAATCACTTTAGTGCCTTTAGAGTCGAAATGTGTTGTCTTCCACCACTTTTATGAAACTGTTATCCTTTAAATATTATTTAAGTAACGAAAGATCAGTAAACATCAAACAACGTCGTGGAATATAATTTCTTCGTAAACTTTATTAAATCAGTCGTCGTTCGAATTTAATTTCCTGTTTTGTAGGAAGCAGATGCAGTGAACTTTAAACGTACTTATGAAAGAAAATAATAAATAGGAAAATATTCAATTTTGATTTCATTTTCAATGAAAGAGTAGAAAGTTGAGTTGAGCTGGTAAACTTAATGTTGTTTATTATGCTGCTGGTTATAATATTTAATTTACCAGCGAGAATACAGCTTTCTTTACTATTTGGGACTGATCTCCGACTATGTAAGGCTGAAAAATAAATTAAAAAACTCTTTCTATAACCATAAGAGCTTAAATATTAAAGATCGCAAAAAAAAATATTCAAAGACCAGTGTAGAATTACGACTGCATACAAAAAATATTGCGTTTTGTTATTGCTTTTTCGAATACGGGAATTCAGAGGAAAAATTGTTAAATCGGAAATGAAAAGCTCTTTTCATCTTCCGATGCAGATTTAAAATTCACTTTTCATTAAAACAGGGTTATCGTTGGATTGATGATTGTTGAAATGTAAAACTTTTATATTAGTGTGCCTTGTCTAGATTTTGTTACTACATTTTTTTTACCAATTTTAAATTTTAAAAACTATTAATAAAAGGGAAACAAAGGAAATTACATGGATTTGGAACTATATTTTACCTACTTATCAATGATATTTTTTTTAGTTTTATAAAAGAAATATATATCGTTTGTTACATTGGTGAGTTTGTATAGGGTAGTACATATAATATAACATATTTTGTTGTTTAAATGCAATTATTTCTATTTTATAAATCAACATCTTAAAATAAAAACAAATACCGTAAATAATTCCGCATAATATTAAAAAATAACAGATAGCTCCCAGGTTTGCTGTACTAAAAATCTGCATTTATTTTCAAATGTACACTTTTCATTAATTTAATTAGACAACCTAGTTTCCTATCAATCACTGTAATTAACTGTCGTCTTCACGCTTCCTAATAACAGCAACAGTATTGCCTGTTTCATACTGCCTTTGTCGTAAACTGAAAAAATTGGAATATTTTCTTTCATAATGATGATTGCAAGAGACTAAATAACAATATGACGAGACTATGCTAACATATATGAAGAGACTAAACAACAGTGAAACTATTCACTTCATTTCAGTTAAAATATGACAGTGAAATTGATTATCGAACAACAAATTCTAGTCAACAAATAGATCCTATCACTGATCTGAAACGAGCTAATTAATGAATGTTAATGATATCCACCAATAAAGTAAACAATGTTAAAGGTTTTATACAGCTTGTGTTTTTCCTTATTCTTAAGAGAATGTACCTTACATATCTGAATCTTGCTTTTACTCCTATATCCTATGATATGCAAGATTAAGTCCGGAAGATTTGAAGCGTAATACCGTTTCAAATCACTATCCTATGATGTCATAATTAACCTACAGAAAGAATACTTGCACACAGGAAATTAAGACGCAAGTATATAATTTAAAAAAAAGTACAATAGTTTGTTTAATCTTTTAGTTAAAAAAGAGACGTATCAGTCTCTCAAGTTAAGGCAACGATCGCTTTAAATCAAAGATATTAATGCAGATAAACACTAAGTTTGCACTAGTTAGAAGGATATATAAATTTTAATTACGAGAAATATCCATTGTGAAGCCCTGGGCAAAGTCGGTAGTTGTAACGCTAATTAAAAAGAAAGCAAAAAGATATGAGTAGCGTATCTAAAGCCTGAAATGATAAAAATAGCTTCAGACTAAAAGTTAAGATTCGGTGAATATATCTATTATCAAAATGAACTACGAGGTACATGTTGTGCAACTATACCTTTAGTAGGAGTTTTTGTTTATAACTTATAACTTACAAATCAACCAACGGCAGAGAAAATTGATATCAGTGTGGATGAAAAATATACCTGAAAAAAAATAATCACGAATATAGTAACAAAACAATGCATATTTTGTAAAAAAATAATTATCATAAATTTATGATATTTTTGATGTCAAATGAAATAGTCAGTGAAGTGAAAATAGTTATATTATAATAGTGAAAATAGTTGATTGCTTCGTTACATACGTTTTTTGGGGTTCCGTAAAACGGGTAAAAATGGAACCGTATTACTGACTCCGGTGTCCGTCTGTCTTTCTATCTGTCATTAGGTTGTATCTCAAGAACTCGTGTCGTGATAGCTAGACAGTTGAATTTTTCACAGATGATGTATTTCAATTGCCGCTATAACTAATCGCTTTACAAACAATACTAAAAACGGAATAAAAAATATTAAGAGGGGCTCCCACAACTAACGTGATTTTTTTGCTTGAATTTAATTACAGCAACATTTAAACGCTTCAAATATTCACAGAATATTCACTTTAAAACTAAATAATTAAAATAATGTAAATATTTAAGTGGGGTTATCCCATACAACAAACGCGATTTTTTGCCGTCTTTTTCGGTTAATGGTAAGGAACTTTTCGAGGATGAGTCCGGATCGCACTTGGCCCGTTTTTATATTTCTAGGTTAAATGGTTTAAGCTACGTATGATTTTGTTAGACTTTCAGTAAAATCTTCAATTATTTAATAAAAAACAATTTTAACATTTTCCGACAAACAAACTTCAGTATATCCAAAGAATAATATTCGTAAGCAATTTCATGAAACTTTCAATACTTCGTTGACAGTACTCAAAACTCTACGTAAATAAGTTCTTTTGAAATATAACGAAAGTACTTGTAGTCTTATTGAAATATAATAAATTCACGAGAAAGTTATTCAAACAATGTGCAAAGAACACATGTTACGTTTTTGTAGGCATATAAATCATTGCAACGTTGTTACACTTGAAACGAAAACTTTTCTCATTATTCATTCATAAGGCGAAGAAAACTTTAAGGCGAGAATAGAACTCAGTTATTGCTTCTTACGACTAATTGATGTCGTCAAATTACTTTTCCGATACTTGATTTTGTCCTGAAAATGCTTCAATCAATTTTATTAGTATTGAAGCATTTTTTGCGAAACAATAACTATTATTTACCATATATAAAGTTATATCAGTGTGTACTTTAAATCTAAAAAAATATCAATATTTATAATCATGAGACATATCTACACATAATATGTAGGCTAGCCACAAATAGTCATTATCTCGGAAACATCAATCAAGTACGGCATCTCGTAAACAATGGATCGCTAATTGCTCGTATGAAATGTTTGAAGTGAATTAGTGCGAATCAATGCAGCTGGGTAAATTATGCGCTAC
Organism: Cecropterus lyciades; assembly: GCA_002930495.1. NCBI lineage: Eukaryota > Metazoa > Arthropoda > Insecta > Lepidoptera > Hesperiidae > Cecropterus > Cecropterus lyciades. Next base: position 204,767 of record MOOZ01000782.1, read on the forward strand.
CTAGGATCGCGCTCTACCATGTTTATACGTAGAAAATGTATGTCTATAAGCATATTTAATCAACTAACACTATAATTGTGCAAAGATATCTAATCTTATCTCAGTTATGAATGTGAATGCATTGTGAAGATTGAAAGGTGACTAAAACAAAAAATAAAAAAATAATTGATATAAAGTAACTATTTCACTGGGAACAAAACCCTCAACTGTATGCTAGATGAATGGCAACCATTACGTGAATATTTAGTTACGACTACTATAAAATTTGGATGTCTACTTATTTTTTAAAGTAAAATCATTTCGTGTTAATAGTAAATTTTATTGTGAATATAATTGGAACCTTTCCAATGTAATAAATAAACATATGTCTAAATACGAGTATATAAAATCAAAAGGGTACTCACTCAAATATTGACGCTATTACCGAAAAATTTGGACAAAAGGTACATTGAATGCCGTACACTAAGAAATGATTTGTTATATCCCTCTTGAGAATATTAAATAGGAGTCGAATATGTGTACGTCTAAGCGTACAAAATCGCTAGTAACTTTTAATCTTAATGTTTATGTTAACTATTAAATTAAATGATAAATTAGTTATGCTTTAGTGGTCAAATATAAAAAAGTCGATAATTTGATGTTAAAAAAATTAATTAAACTATTGTGCAAAAAAAAATCTTTACATCTAATACATATTATAAATTAATAATTAATGCGTATGTCTAATTACAGACGAAAACTTGTGGTGAATTGTTAATCAGTAAATTAATTGAAAGTTAACTACAAGTCCATAATTATAATTGAAAGTAATCAGCGTGTCTAATGGAAATTGAATGAAATTTTCTTTGATAGTGGAAGATATGTTATGATAAAATATTCAGGTTTATTTATTTTAAAGATACGAAACTTTTCAAAAGACAGTTGTCTGCCAAAATGCAATATGTTGTGAATTATAGTTTAATTTATTTAAACCTCCTCGTTTTAAAATACTGTTATTATCAAAAATACTGCATAATTTAAACTTGGCACTTGTGATCGTTGCTAATCCTTTTTTCCTAATTACACCCTAAAGCATCGTCACACACAATTTCAGGTTCTGGGTGCATATTAAAAAGAGCCATTTATGGCAAATTAGGGTTGTAAACATAAATATACGAAACCCACTGACATTACTAGAACATTATAACTTGTAGACCTGGGTAGTTAAAAGTACTGTCAACTTTCAAATATTTTAGCAGTTCTAAAGTATTTAACATGAACTTAAATCCAACCTCGAATAAACATTATTCGTGGTTTAATACTTATTTCTAGGGTTATAACGGTCATCTTAACGGAGGCGGAGGCGAAAGTGCGAAATATGGGAGAAAAAAATATATTTGATATTATATCTCTATCACAATAAAGATATTCATCTAGTTGCAACATGTAGCTGACCGGCTGCGTTGCCTAGCGTTCCTCCTTACGCGTCAATATCAACGTAAATAAACCTCCGTCATAACCCGTCTATCAAAAGTCTATCCACTCTCTATTTATAATTTTTGTACTTATTAAAATACAATCGTACTTTTAGTATTTTTATTTTATTTTATTTATTTATCATTAAAAAAAAACAATTTTAATGACATATCATTAAAGAAACTACAGCTTACTATAATGCTTAAATATACTTACAATGCTAATAAATATGGGTTTACATCCATTCGTAGATGAGTATCGTAGTTACATTAGCTAAAAAAATATGGCTACATGATTTAAGTATTAAGGAAGTATGTTTTTTTTAATACGTATTTCATCAATTTCACCGCGTAGTAGGCAATGCATTGATTATGAAAATAAATTATTATTAAAAAGAAGATGAAATGAAATGACACGGTTAGATGCTGTACTGTGCTTATATGAGAAGGACGTATTAAGCAAGTTCTATAGGGCGTAATAAGTAAGATCTACGTTCTACAGAGCCCAGAGTTTCTATAGAACGTCAGAAACAAATCCGTATCTACAATGCAACTCGGATTAAGTACACAATAAACAGTAGTATCTTTTGCTTGATTACTTTTATATAGGTAGTTATATACTTCTACGTAAATAGTCAGGTTCTAACGCGTTTCTCCGATATATTAATATATTGAAGGTGGTAGAGCTCTTTGTGGTTCGACTCCACCGCCACACCTATTTCTGCCTAATAACAGCAGTGTTATGCGCTGTTGTACGGTCTGAAGGGTGTGGTAAGGGAGACATACTTTTTTGAGGCATTCCATCTTAGTCCTCACGGGTAGCAACACATCTGTGGCTAACCTTAGGTGAGGCTTTGATTTTACCTAGGGTTGATTACAGATGTCCATGGGCGACAGTAGCCACTTACCATCAGATGGGCTGCATGCTCGTTTGCTACTTCCATACTATAAAATATTGAAAAAAGAAATATTCCTAAATGTATTGCTACCCCTAAAAACTAACTACAAATTCATTTAAGCATATATTCGTATCTACAGTGCTCAACATAGTCGTTATAAGTCAGATGCATTTCGCTGTTGAGCAGAGACAATCAAACAACAAAGCATTTTAAGCAAATTTAAACATGGCACATGTTTAAATGAATATAAACTATACTCATTACTTGTATACAGCTTAACACCCTCAAAGCTATTAATTCTTTTAACTAAACACAGCTCCAGATACACTAGTCATTAAACACAGTTGTTATCTTCACAGTAACAACGCAACCCCCTTAATTGCCTTTCACATGAAGAGGGAAATAAAGGAAATGTATTCTAATAATTACCCCGACTGTATTTGTCGTAGATGGACTACACACTTTGTTCAGACGGTGTGGGTACTGAGATTAATGTTTGGGATTAGTTCCTCTGATTTTGCTATCCATGTTATACTTTATATCTCTCTTATTATTATATTGAAAGTTGGTCAGCCTTAATTATTTTACAACTAGTCAGAACAAAGTTTATTCATTAATTAAGTAAATCATAGTCAAAATGAATTTCAAAATTATAAGGTTCAAATCTGATCAAGATCTGTGTAGATAACTTGAATAATATCTTATAAATGAAATAGTAAGTGTTACAATTTGTATGGATAAGTTTGTATGTGTGTATAAGTTCTTATAGGTCATTTTTTATTTAACCCAGAAAATATTATGCACAAAACGAACTAAAATTAAATCTTCAATTTAAAAGTTTAGAAATAGAACTATTGTAAAATTTCCCTACGATCATAGTTATTTGCGTTTTAACTCAACTTTATGATAATTTCATAATAACAAACTTAAGTTGCGAGCACAATGAAAAGGAATTACAAAATACATTTTCCGGAATACTAAAATAACAAACAATAGTATTTTATGCATATTAGACCCTCTTTTATTTCTTAAATGAGAATTATGGTTACCTAATTTTGTAAGTGCATCTTTTTCCGCATGGGAGCTTTTATAGGAGGACCTAACCAGTAGCAAGCAAGGTAGCCGAGTACGAGTATGGTTCGACTGCCACACCTACTTCTAGCGTCAAGCGATTATTGCGTTTCGGTGGATCGGTGGTCGGCTTACTTTCAAATGAGGCGACCATCTTTGTCGTCGAAAGTAACAATACATCTGCGGTTGACTTCAGATAGAACCCCTGTTCAATATGGAGTAGCTTACAGGTGTCCATGGGTGTTAGTAAGTTACCATCAAGTGGACTGCCTGCTCATTTGCTGCTTCAATCTTACAAAGAAAAAAATAGAGCGTTTTCAATTACTCTAATAAACACTGGTGAAGAGATATAATATTGTGATATATTCATTTTTTTATAGTATGGAAGTAGCAAACGAGCATGCAGCCCACCTGGTGGTAAGTGGATACTGCCGCTCATGGACATCTGTAATCAACCCTAAGTAAGATCAAAGTCTCACTTAAGGTTAGCCACAGATGCGTTGCTACCCCTGAGGACTAAGATGAAATGTCTCGGAAAAATATGTCTCCCTTACCCCTTCAGAGCAGAACACAATAGCGCATAACACTGCAGTTATTAGGCAGAAATAGGTGTGGCGGTGGTGCTTCCGGAGTCGACCCACAACGTATACTACCACCTTCAATTATGATACACAAACGCATGATTTATACTTTGCAAATACGTTTTCAACCGTTAACCACAAAATGGTGGTAAGGCTGTTGAATTAACTAAACATATTCGTTTCGTTTGATCATCTGAGGTAACATTGTCGGTAATATCTACCAGACTTGGTTATTCTTTATAAAAGCTATGTACAGTATCTGTATTCTCGTATAGTGAGGCAGTAATACTAAAGAGGGCCGTTTCTAGTCTTCATGGGCAGTAATATAAAACGCTTTGAATGGATAACACTTTCTACTCTTACATTATGTTACATCGTGTTATTTATTTATTTTATCTTTTTTACTTTAAAGTGTGTAGTACACTTAGTATGATTCTACTAAGTTTCCTCACATCGAATAACGTTTACGTTTACATTTACATTTGCAATTTATTTTGCAATTGTGCAATGGGCCTTGCAATGTATAAAACGCTTTCTATACTCATAAACGCTTTCTACATTCATAGTCCCATATTAGGATTTTCTCCTGTGCCGTAGGTGTCAAGGACACACAAAGACGAATATACGAACACCCAGACCCAGAACAAAAATCTAAACTCATCATTCAGATATTTGTCTGGCCGGGGATCGAACCCGGGACCCACTGCGTGTCTGACCAGTACGGTGACCGCTCCACCATGCGGGTCGTTTTTTTGCAATGATAGGTGAAAACGGGCGTAAACAAAGATAGTTTTTAGGAAAAATAATAAACCCGGGTTCGTGGACCTTGGACGTGGACATCATATTATGAGCATTTTCTCTCAACCAACCAGACAGAATGATAACGATTGCGGAATAAAGAGAAAAAAAAGACGTAATATACTCGTATATTAAAACATGACGGCATCATGTAGGGCTCTAGTCTAATTTAGGTACTTGCAGGCTGCAAGTGGTTATTAATGCCATACATAAAATTTGCATGATACTACTAATACATAAAATATGCATGATAAATGCAATTCTCAATGCACTTACACGTCCAATAAATTTAAATAGGTAATTTAAATTTATTGGACATGTAAGTGCATTTACATTGTTTCTGTAATTATACTGCAATTTTATTGTATTTTAAATCCTTAAAAATGTAAGAGTCAAGCAAAAGTTATGAAATGCTTGGTCAAGTTTTATGCCAGAAATTGTAGTTGATTGCGAACGAACAATATGTTTTATGAATTTTAACATGCAATGGGCACTCACTAAAAGCAAATTGCAAGCACTAAAATGAAATTTCATACCATTCATGAAGTTAAAATAAAGCAAGTTTTGCTTATTAAATTTATTTAATTGACTCGTAATAAAATACTGAACCATGCATAGCATAACAATATGAAGAGAATATGGAAAAAAATTACAAAGACTTAACGCATATTCCTTTTAAATTATTTTTCCAAATGGTTTTAGGAGGTGGTAAAATCATCTTTGTCTCGACTCCAGAAGCATCACTGCTACATATATCTACCTAATAACAGCAGTTTTAAATACTTCTGTTTTGTAGTCTGAACAGTGTGGTAAGGGAGACTGTGGGAGTGGTGTGGACTGTAGCTGGTACCAACTTAGTTCTCAGGTAATCTCTGATCTTATCTAGGGTACATTACAGATGTCCACGAGCGGCAGTGGCCACTTACCATCAGATGGACTTCATGCTCGTTTGCTACTTTCATACATAAAAAATATGGCAACGCAGTAAAAATATTATATTATAGTTGTGTATTCATTACTGTGATCCTTTATTGAATATTTCCATATATTATGTGGAATAATATTGTAAACATTATAAATTGGCAATATACAGAGACGAAAATGCTGTGAAAGAAAAGCAATCCGCCGATCAGTTCGGTTTTAAATCAAAGACGAAATCGCCTGAAATCGTGAAAATACAATTTCCCTATACTCCGAACAAAAATGAATGCTCTGACTGTATGCCGTTACTCATGCGTGAACATCACATAAACAATCTGTACAACACTCTTTTTGAAAGAAAAACAGTTTTTCATTCAGAATGTTTACTTTCAAAAGGTATCCCTATGTATCGATGGATTCATTGATTGAGGCAAACGGTGGCATCAATGCTGCAATTTTTTTACCTTAGGTTAAAAATATAGCTTTGCTGTATTCTGCTTCAAAAGATATTGTATTTATTTACTTTTTGAAACACCTTAAACTAAGTGTTACAAGGGTAAACTTAATGCCTAATGGCATTCTCTGCCAGTCAACCCAGGGCGATGGCGATAATTTTTGGTAAGCATATAAACAGTAAACGCGAGCTATTATTTATTGAAATATCCTACAGTATAAAATAAACAATATAAATTAATATATATTTTAAAATATACTACAATAATAACACAACCCACAACCCGTGTGTGTGTGTGTTTGACAACCCGTGTGAGGGAGCGGTCACCATACCGGTCTGAGACGCAGTGGGTTCTGGGTTCGATTCCCGGCCAGACAGTCATCTGAATGATGAGTTTAGATTATGTTCTGGGTCTGGGTGTTTCTGTATTCGTCTTTGTATGTCCATGGTACCCACGACAAGGAAAAAAAAATCCACGTGCGGGGCTATGAGAGTAGAAAGCGTTTTTTGTTTTTTTTACAAGGATTTATTTGAAATTCGATATCTTTGGCATTACAACTTATTCCTCATATGAAGTCGATCATATGATCGATACGATCAAACTATGGACTTTAATCCTATTTTGGATTCATTGCGAATCTTTATGGTCGGCAAGGGTTACTTACCATAAAGTGAAATGTGTGCTTGTTTGCTATTTAAAGTATATTAGTAGGTATTTATAAGGTGTATTTAGCTAATATTATTTAGCGTTTATTAGCGTTTGCGTGACACCATAAAAAAGCTTTCTTAGATAAAAAATCGTCAATTCAAAGTTTAAACCGACATAAATCTAACGTGCTTACAATATTCTTATTAAAGCATTAAGATTCGTTTATATCTTACAACATTTGTCTTCTTAGCCTTAGCGTATGTCAACATAATGGACGAAGCTCGGAAAAAAAACATGATTATAAATTGTTTCTTTTAGCCTGCCCTGGAATAAGTAAGCTTCTAAATGTCTATAATTATTTTCATTCAATTGTCGCACGTAATTTCAAGAATACATATAAAGTACACCCAATCATAAGCTGAGGTGAAACAGGCTGAAGGAAGCGAGCGGGATCTTTGACATCCAAATGAAAAAATCTTCTCATTTCAACTCAGTCACTCGAGTGGAATAGATAGGAATATTAGCGTCTTGGGAGTAAGATAAATATTTTTATGAATGTTTTGCCGTTTCTTTTAATATTTTAAACCTAGCGATAAGCCAAACACGCTTTACGAAAAATCTTAGTTATCTTCTCTTGTTTGTAAACATTTGTAACACTAGATTAGTAGCAACGCAATGTAAGCCGGCTTTGAAAGAGAAGTCATTTTATCCTTTCTTTAAGAGTCACATCCAGAAATAATTCGTGATGAACTTCATTGTAATATTTTGTTGTAAACGGTTCGGTTCGGTTGGAAATTGACATAGCAAGTAATCCCTTGGATACGGAAACGGCATACATATTTGACGACTGTTGGTTTCGCTAACCAAGTAATGGACAACCTTCAACATAATTATAGTTTCGGTCTTCATTGCAGGTAAACAACATTAAATATGTATGAGATTCTTTCCTCTTTCCAACTTAGATCAGATAAATTATTTACCTTCAGAAAATAACCGTATCATGAGCCTCAATTAACATTCATAACCCTAGATACATGGTTAAATTTCTTAGTTAGGAGCAAATTTTAATAGAATTATTTTTTTCTTTAAGATTTATAAACATAATTGGGTGAGTGCAATACAAACTCCTACACGGAGAGTTCCGTATCACCAAATTTACATTTATTTTTATTTTCAGTATTGATATCTAACATATGACAGAAATACCTGCATTGTTTATAATGCAAAAATTTTAGTTACTACCTAATACAGTTCACTAGTTAAACTGTAAAACACGAAAGTACTGGTTTTGTGTGTGGTTACTCCCCTTATACTTTTAATCATTTTATACTTTTAGTATTTGGTGTTATTGTGTACAACCTGTAAAATCAATTGATTATCAATTAGAGTTCAAAAGACCTGAGAGAGAACCCTGTGTCGGCTGTCTGTCCGTACAAAAGGACAAATAGCCGAAGCTAAGTAATAGGAGTACGTTTTTACCCTTTTGATACAAATCTATTTTGATATATTTTTTTATTTGTTAAAGATACTTTCAACACTCTGTTCTGACACACACAAAGTTCTGAATAAAGGTTTTATGATATCGTGAATTCGATTATGTGGGTACGCTACGGACACTTACAATTAAAAGTACCCAAACCCATTTTTGAAAACATGAGTATTGGTTACCAAATTTTCAATCAATATTCTCAGTCCATTTTCACATATTTTTTATGAAATATAAAGTAATGTTACTATATTCTTATAATAAAATAAAAACATTTCAAATAACATTTTGAGTCAATTAGTCAGAGAAGTTCACATTAGATAGGATTTCTCAAAGTTTCCTTGCCTTGGGGTATGACAGTTAGTAGGGGTACACAACAAAATTACACAATAGCAGCTACTTACCTAAAAACAAAGCACATTTTTCACACCGGCTCAATTTACGGCAAGAAACAAGTCCATCAAAGTCATTAATATCACATATCTTGGAGTTGTGACTGTATTTTATTTAAATTAAACACATTTTTTTACAGGATTGTTTATTTGGAAAATAAAAGGAGAACGCTAAGAGATACATCTGAGAAACATCAATATAAATTACCGAAATATTTTTTTACACCGTTACGAAAATAGAATTTCATTTTCATTAATGGTTAACATAATGTGGTGCAGTAGATACCGCCCTTGTGCGACACCTAAGACAAATGAGTTCTAATTTAAAGATTTAGGTGTATAAACTAATATTTTATTATGATCTATTCCACATAATATATGCATTTTTAGCATCATACAAGTTTTTTATTAATTTTCACGTAAAATAATTATAAATAAAATCTCTATAAAGTTGTATTCTGTCTATGTTTAATTACTTCTACGAATAATATTTAATAGAATTTAGGTCAATTTGCGAATTACGTATATTAAGTATATAAATAATGAAGCAAAATGTATATGCAATAATTTAGTTTACAC
>MOOZ01000782.1:237520-249190 GCA_002930495.1 Cecropterus lyciades
ACATTTCGAAATAATGTGAATTTTAAAAACAACTGGCAAAGCAAGCCCACTACGGAGTGTGCCCTTGCCTCTGCGCTTTACCACCATTATTCTATCGCGGCTGTAACCAATACAGTACCCATTTGTCAGACATTATTCATTTATTTCCGCTTGCTGAAACTTTCAGCTTCGGCCGTAACTACGGCTAATTTTGGCCGAAAGCGAAAGTTTTGACAAAAATGGCTGAAGCCAAAGTCGAAGCCGAAGCTTCGGTCGGACACTAATATTATTATTATTAATAATCAAAAAGTCGAATCTTAAAAAGATTATCTAATTATCTAAAGTTTGAATATACTATTCGAAGGAATATTCCTAACGTCTCTATTTCAGGCGACTGTGTTAGCTTTCCGTATCAGTTGGTAATTATCTTGTAGTATCGTCGTCGACCCAGTGGGTGGTCACTTAGTATAAATGTGTACGATAATGTATAGCGGTCGACCCAGATTTTGCGTCAGTTTACATGCAAATCTTTCATTACCCCGTATCTAGTCTAGACGTACTGTACACTACAACTACAGTTAAATTTTAGAATGTAATTGTTTGAAAAATGTTTCCATGAGTTAAATATATACAAATAGTTTTGTAATTATAATTCACGTCGATATATGTCAGATTCAAAAAGATTCCTTGTGTTATGAGTTCCACGAAAACATATAAACGAGGACCCAAAGACGCACACCTAGACAAAAATCTTAATTCATTTTGAAATCGCTTGGCCGGGAATTGAGTCCCAACTTTACTGCGTGACAAACTGGTTGTACTTAAAGTAAATAATGAAAAATTCAATAAATCAACGATGCATACAAATTAAATAGTTATTTTAAACTCATTTATAAATCATTGAACCTTTAAAGATAATATTAAGTTTTGAATTTAAAAATTTCATCGAATAATATTGACTCATCTTTTATATTTATATTTGTGTACTAAGTCGAAGACCCGTGAAAATATAATACCAACAGATTGAAGATGGCAATTTACGCAAGGATTATTAGAATAGGATTTGGCCTCATATCTTGAGCCCTTAAGCGTTATTAGAGGCACGCACTTCAGTAGATTCATGTTGTGAAATAAATACAATCCATTTGCATACTGAAATAAACACTATTATATTCACTCTTTTTATCCGACTGCGTTAGAAGGAGGGTAATGTTTTTCTAAGTAGGTAGGAGGTATGAATGTATGATGTATACCCATTTCTTTGGCACCTGCTAAAGCCCATAGGCGTGACGGATTACATATCATTAGAATCGTATTAGTTTTATAGAGTGACGTAGGGTATATAATTAAAAAATGGCGCCTCCAAATACGGGAAAAAGGGGAGAGAGACGACAATTTTTATTATAAGGACAATATGGATATAAAATTAAATCTAGTAAAAAGACCATTCAAAAATTAATATTATAACTTTTACTAGATTATTTTGACGAAATCTTTTTTGAGCTTTCTGTTTTAATATTTTCAAAATTGTTACTAGTTATCTGACTGCGTCAGAAGGAGGATGATGTTTTTCGAGCGTATGCATGTATCGTAGCGAACGTTCATTTCTTTGGCACACGCTACAGTACAAACAGTTTGACGGATTATAACATACAACATTTCATTAGAATCGGCTCAGTTTGTAGAGCAGAGTTTGCAGTTTTACACACTCTTGTATTAAAACCATCATTAAATGTATGCGTGTAAATACTTACACGCATACATTTAATACTCTGGAAGAACTTAATACTCTATTCATATCAAATCTGGGTATCAGCGAGTGTATAAATATTATGTGGCCGTGCGTTTTTTTCCCCAAGCGTCTGTTAAACAGCTAATTAAACTGTCATTACATATAATGCAGTTCTTACACAGTATTACAGTTTTGATGACAGTAAAATTTCGGAGGCCACAACAACGCCACACCTATTTATGCGGTGAAACAGCAATGTTAAGCGCCGTTGTGTTCTGAGGTGAAGGTTGGTTTCTTAATACAAATGTTCACAAGCACGAGTGACCACTTACTATGTGGTGGACTGCATGCTTGTTCAACATAAGGCAATATTTTATAAAAGTAAATATATTGTATTTTAATGTGTTTAACATCAAAATCATTCCTAGTTTTATAAAACAAAATGTCACTTGGGAACTAAATCTCTTTTATCCCACGAGATTTCGCGATAAGTGGGTGCGATTCCATTACGATATTTTCTTCAATTGGTAAATGGAAGATTCAAAAAATCCTGAGCCCTTTAATGCCCGAAAATGGTATAGTTAAGTCGAAGGATCCGTAAGATAAAAACAGTTAATTTATCTTGTCTCGTTGACAGAGGTTTCCATCATCAATCTTTTTTAACTTACGTTACTATATTGTTCTGATTTTATTTCATACATGCTGTGAAATCTCGAGTAATTAATATATGAAATAAATTATTACAGAAACTAAAACCCGTCTATAAAAATAATTAATCGAAAAGGGAAAATAAGTTCTTTCTTCAATAGTGAAACATGTAAATTGTTGTTGATAAGAAAATAGCTACATCCTCCTCTTTTTTATATAAAAAACTAGATGACCCGGCGAACGACGTTTTGCCATATAAATGATTAAATTACTAAAATGGCTATTAAAAATAGGGGTTGGTAATAAACGGGTAAAAATTTAGAGTTGTATGTATTTTTAATGCCACATAATAGAAACATAAAAACAAAAAAAAATCCAAAAATTAAAAAATATGTTAAGAGTGAACAACCCATATCACTTAGGGGTATGAAAAATAGACAGTAGCCGATTCTCAGACCTACTGAATATGCATATAAAATTTTGTAAAAATCGGTAACTAACATTGACAGTGACACGAGAATATTATATATAAGATAATAATTCAACAACACTTTATGTTATTGTGTTAAAATCAAACTCAAGCCTTACATACATACAATACACGTACATACCTACAAACGCTTAAAAACATACTTCATTGAGGAATTTGAATAAAAACTTCCCTCTCATTCAATTTTGCTATTGTATCACCAGCATTGTAATTATAATTGTAATGTATGTTTTAATAATATGTATGTTTATGTTAACTTTGCCCGAGAACGATCAATCTTAATACGTGTCGACCGCACAGGCCTTAAAATTCGTGAATTTATAACGATTTTCTATGCTTCGTAGGCTTTGATACGGTATAGTATAGTGGTATTATTATAATTTTCCGCCACTATGATTGCAATACCATAACTTTCACACATATTATTTGAAGAATATTCCATATTCGATCTTTGAATTTTACCAGAAGGTGGTAGAACCACTTGTGGTTCGCCTCCGAAGCCACCTCTGCGATACCTCCAAATATTTTTCTTAATAACAGCAGTTTTTAACGCGGCTTAGTTCTGGTTTGAAAAGAAAAATACTTATCCAAATCGTTTCAACATAGTCTTCAGTGGTAGTTACGTCTCTGTGGCTAACCTTCGATAAGACTCTCATCTTCAAATCGAATCCAGCTCTTTCACGCAGCTCCGCCCGCTTAGGTCACGTTTAGCAGAGTAAGATAATGTTCAATGTGTCATATCCCTGCAGTTCCGGGGCCAAAATAGGGCTATGGTATCACCTGCCTGTCTTAAGAGGCGACTAAAAGGTGCTTTCGCGGTTGCGGGCGGCAAGAGTGGGAGCTCGAACCGTTCGGTCAGTGACCCCGGGAAGGACGGCGGCCTATGTGGTCGCAAGCCGTCGTGAAAAACAGAAGCTACGGTGTGCACATATGCTCACCGGGAAAGAGCTCAAAAGGGGCATGGCGCTTGAACGACTCCACACACAGCGCTGAGGACGGCCACGGAGGAGTTTCTTGCGGTAAAAATCCCACATAACGCGGCGTAGCTCCCACGGCGTCGGGTACCTTGTGAAGGTTACCCCCTCGAATAGAAGTTACAGGAGTCAAACTAAAGGTATATACCAAACATTGAAATCCAATCAGTATATTTTGCGTAAATGAATAAAAAACATCCATCTATTCTCAAAAACTTATATTCATAATATTTATCCATTATATCCATACCGTGAACAGAAAAATAGATTACGTAAAACATGATGTATTTAATATTTTCTCTTATACAAGATATTATCTGAAAATGAAATGAAACGATCCAGTAAATTCCATTGTAGCGCAACTTTTCGGAGAACCAATTATGAGTGGACACGTGTTGCCTCTTCCGAGAAATTTCAATAAATGTTGTTGTATAATTAATGGAATTCGATTAACTCTGTAAATTTAAGGCTAAGCTACAAGCTTCCTTCTTAGTTCTACTAACAGGCTTTTATACTCTGTAACATGACTTTATTTGTATAAAAACATCACCTTTTTACCAGTAAAACAAATTGTAATAAATCTGTTATACAAAATTGACTTCGAAACGAGAATGCCTGTAATTCCAACCCAAAACCAAATTCAAACTTATACCATTAATTCAACACGGTAAATCTTTAAGTACAACATTAAAACGCACGGAATAAAGGAATTCAAAAGCAACTTTGTATTTATTTAGATTTGATAATCTTTTACTTTATATAGGTATTACGTATTATGGTAATACGTAATACCTATATAAAGTAATCATGCAGCATGGCTTAGCTAATGTATATATGTAATCAATAAGTAAAACAAGAGTTCTTCCTGAGATCAGTTTCAGATGAAATTCCTTCTTCGTAGTAACTTAATTTACTTTTTACAATTAAAGGTAAAACTGCAAATTGGCTCTCGCCATTAAAATATAAATACAGAGCAACGTAAAATTAATCCTAAAGCCGGAAAAAAATCTGCAAATTCCATTGAAGTTAATAAAACTTTGAAAGTTCCACGATAGATTCCCAGGTCAGATTGAATAAAATTCATCCAAATTAGTTTCCAAACTTTCGCCGTTTACGTATAGTAATATCCCTGGAGGAAGTATCAGACTGTGAGTGTAATTATGTTATGAAGAATGTTAGCGACTGGCTTATAGAGACTGGTGCGTAACTACGCACCAGTCAACATACACATACACACAATTGGCATACATATGAAATCATATTATTATAAGTCTTACTTGAAAAGGCAAATAAGGTTTTAAGTACTGTAAATATATTTGTAATTTTTTGAGTGATTGTAGTAGGTTTAACTGTTACTCTAGTAATTTAATAATTATTAACAAAATAATAAAATACATTTTAAGAATGATTGTATTTTATCAGTCAGAGTAATCTCATAATGGTCACCTATACGTAATGATGAAGTAATTTAGATTTTTCAATCTTCACATACATTAATTTAGAGAATGTAAATAATTACAGTAACTAGAAATTAGTACTTCTTAAGATCTTAAAAAAAGGCAAGAACTTTAAGGATTTTTTTATTGAAATATAATAGAATTGTTTGGTAAAAATCACATTATAAAATATAATATATAGCAAAAAAAATGAATAATAAATAGAAAATAAGTATTCTTTTGCATTTAATTCTAGTTATTTTTGTGAAAGATGTTTTTATAGGATACAACATCAAGAACATCAATAAGAATATCCACATAGAAGTCACAGTGACCGTTCATTGTTCATTCCATTTTAATAAAACTGATTTGAAAAGTTCACTCAAATCCTTTTTCTCTTCGCTGAACTTTTGCTGAACCGTTGTAAATACTTACTAGCAATCCAGTTTTATTACATTACAGACAGACAACATAAAAATTACAATCCGATGATCGATAGCGCTCGACGTTTCTAAACAAATTGCGTCTATTTCGAATGGATAAGTTTGATTGAAATCACAATTACATGTATTTTATGAATCGGGTTATATAAAATGAAAAGGTGTTGGACTGTCTGTAAAATTGATTTTTCTGGCTAACTTGCAAGGTACCAAACCCAAATAACCACGTCCGTATATAGAATCGCGTCCGTCACAGATCACAGGAATATGAATATAGGATTTTTTTATAAATAATAAAATGCGGGTAATCTTAAAGTTATACTTAATGCAACCCCACATTTAAAACATTGAAATTACGTGATTAAAGTTACGTGTTTATAGCCTAAATATACATATGTATCTATTTGAATGTCAAATTGGCGAAACATGATGTATTACGTAAAATTTAGGTGTAACTACTTTAGATTGTTACCTTTCAAGTAAATATTAAAATGATTATGATTGATTATGTTAATTTTAATTGTTCAATACTTCTTTGTATACAATATTATTGTAGTGTTATAATTTGGAAGCAAAATATATTGTTTTTCTGCATACCAAACCGGTGATAAAACATCATATATCAGACTTATGGAAAAACACTCTTTTTTAAATCAATGCCATCTTGTTTCGTACCATTATCTAGTCTCATTATCTTACAAACGGCAAAAAATCACATTTGATGTATGGAAGCCCCCTTAATTTTTTTTTTTTTTTATTAATTTCATTATTTATTTTCGCTTTTTAATGTCGCAATAATAATTTAAAAGCAGGAATCATTTCACTGTATTCACATTCACTTTAATCTAAATTTAATATATATTTCAGTTTAAATAATAGGCAGCCGGTTATTTTTGATAAAATATAATCTACATGCGCGGAGCCGTGATTTAAACCTAGTCATACGTAAACAGCTGTTTTTAATCAAATCAGCTAAAAAATTATTCATTGTGAAATATATTATTTAACGCTACCAACTCAATCTTTGCCCCGCGTATCTATACTAATATTATAAAGCTGAAGGGTTTGTTTGTTTGTTTGAATGCGCTAATCTCAGGAACTACTGGTCCGATTTGAAAAATTCTTTCGGTGTTAGATAGCCCATTTATTGAGGAAGGCTATAGGCTATATATCATCGTCGAAACTTACGCAAGTGAATCCGCGGGGCGCAGCTAGTGTTTTGATAAAGTAATCTAGTGATTTGTTTATGTGATTTCTCTAAAATTTTATAGCATAATTTTGTGTATGATATAAACATACTCTGAAACATTTCAATTTCGGCTCGTGATTTGACGGTCACCACCCGGCAGTATCAAAGCTTTTTCGTGCCAAATAACATTTGTGTTGTACACAAAATACTACTACGGTTATCACGTTTGGCATGCGTTTTCACCAATAGGCAATAACACGTGCCAAATTTATCTCGGCACGTATGCTGTGAATTTTGAATATGAATTGTTTTGTACAATATGAACAAGGGAGAAAAAATACTGAAATATTAATTTACAAACTTTATCAATTTTTGAGTTTTCACCTCTAGTTTATTAGAAAAGTGAGTATAAAATAGAAGTGGCACATAAACATAAAAGGCTTCAAGATTAATAAAAGTGGCACTGCTATCCGTTTACATCTATAATCAACCCCAAATAGAATTTAAGTCCTAATAATGGTCGTCCACAGACGCTTCGCACCCTTCATGATAAGTGCAATGCCTTATAAAATGATATCTTCTAAACAATACTCTGTAAAGAATATTAAAGAAAAATACAACATAGCACAGCTCACGTTGCTTTTAGGAAAATTATAGCTTATTTTAAAAGAAGACTAAAGCCCAGAAATTTAATTGGTAATGATTAGATCACTAATATAATCTGTAAGAAAGGTAGTCAAACGAGTATTGTTCAATCGGAGAAAGGATGTAGTTACCGATTTCATTGAGGCGACTATCTTAATCCTTGGGTTTCAACGCATCTATTGTCGACCTCAGATTGGATTCTTATCTAGTGTCCTATTTGTTCTTATATAGTGTAATTGTATAGATGACCATGGGTGGCAAATGCCATTTATCATCCAGTGAATTTCATGCTCGATTGCCACTTCTACAATATTGACAAAAATATATAATAAACTAGCAAATTTCCGCGGCTCCGCCCGTAACGGTCACGTTTATCAGGGTACTGAGTATCCAATGTGTTAATCTACGTCATCAACAATCTGTGTGCCAACTTTCAGTGAAATCTGACCAGTATCAGATCAGATGAAAGAGTACAAACGCATATACATCCTCTCAAACTTTCACGTTAATAATATTAGTAAAAAGTAAGATTGACGACGAAACCTAAAAATAAAAATCTTGTTGAATAAACTACTCCGTGTAACCAAATATCTTGTGAACGATAAACAATCACTGTATACACGTGTTGTAAACATAATATGCGTTATTATCAAAACTGAGTTCCGTGCCCATGAAAACAAAATCCCGATGAAACGTACCATAACATCGCTTCGAGCGTAAATACTTGACTAAATTCCTTACGTCGCGCGCTCGATTCACACTGAAATTGCCGGGAGTTTTATAAATCCTACTGCCTCGGATAATATTGGTGTTTTATACGTAGGTACTCTAGATTTACTGGGCTTCTTTATGATTAAAGTTTTCGCGAACTTACAATATCTCTTAAACTTTAAAACAGCTCAGTTGTACTTAATCGTTCTATAATTGTTTCGAATATAAGCATCAAGATCAAATCAAGAAAATCAAAATTAAATGTTTCTCCTTATGTCATAAAACTCTTAACAAATAGTTTTATATTTAAAGATAAGGATGAAATTTAGGTATAACACAAAGAAAAACTCAAATAACTTTCTTACCTTTTAAACAAAGATATTTTTTTGCAAATAAAATTCCAGCACCTTTACCTCTAACTGTCCTTACCGTTTACTAAAAAAAATATTTTATATCCTTTTTTAATTTTCCTTATTTTTATCCAGATTTATTACACTGCTTTTTGATGTATAAGTTCTATAGTAATAATTCAAAGCCTTTCAAAGTCAAAATGAACAATCCTATCAATTGTATCCAGCTATTAGGTACAAATTACACCCTCATAATTCACACTTTATTGGGTAAGGCGGCTTTAACCGAGGTCCGTCTTGGTATTTGGCCTTGGCTTTATTAAGAAAGTAGGTAGAAATTTTTAGCCTTATTTAGCATTACAAAGCATATTTTTGAATTCTTATACTGTAATAAGATTAAGCGCTGTAGTGTTAATTTCAAGTATGGGGAAGTACACTTATAGGAGGCATATCACTTAGTCTTCAAGGATAGCAAGCGGTGTGACCGACCTCTTTAAACGTATTATCCTCTCTGCTATCATATCTATTTGCTAGTCCTATTTTATTATACATAAAATACATTAAATTACCGGTGTACGGTGTATAGGAAATTATATAACTTTATTTACAGGAATATTTCATACTCAATATCAATATTCCTTCGACAAATACACCGTAGAAGCGACGGACTAAGTACATGGAGTGTTTATCCAATGAATAAGCGGGAAACTTAAAGTGTCCAAGCATCCTTATATTATCCTTTATTATATATACGAATACATCACACAAATCATTTTATATTTATATTTATACCGTACTTATACCACATCAAGGCACTTTGCCTAGAAACTAGATGGTACCCAAAATAAGCCAGTCACTATAGGCCTTGACATCTAGCTTGAAATAAGTTTATTAACCGCCCCTATTTCATTAATGTTCAAACTGGTTTATGAGTTGAGTAAATTTAATTTTATACTTGAGTTATTTCAAGTCAACCAAGTTGAATGAATATTGGAATTATGTATAAATTAATAGTTATTGTGTATTTGACCAGGATTTTAAAACAATCACTTTGTTTTTTTTTCTCAAGCTTAAAATTTCTGCATATATTCGTTCATTTAACGAATATATGCAGGAATCTTAAGAAGAATTGGACTATTATACAAAAAAATCCCCTTTTCGCAATAGAGCAGCATTGTATAATATTCGCCAATTTCGAGTAGAGACTATAATGTAAGGGAACTTAAAAAATATGACAGCGCAATATCATCCATATTCAACGTTTTCAAGTTTTTAATTGTACATTAATTTTAGTAATACTACACCTGAAGTATTAGTTTTTACTTGTAATCTGATTGCCATCAAGATAACTAAAACAATTTTTTACAAGTTACAAAAACACAGATTCGTGGCTTATGAAGCAGTGATACAAATAGAAATATCCGTAGTATTTTTTTTACCATTCCAAACATCCCGTAACTTAACCTACAAAGTTTAAGTACCTTTTCATTTGAAAATGGTACTTGACCTATGTTTCGTGATGTTACATAAACGGACAGCATACTTTTTGCATAATTTTACATTTAAAATAGTATTTTTTTAATTATTCACGGATTAACAAAATAACACACATAAAATAAACTGGTTCTAGACAAAGAGAAATATTTAAAATGATCTTAAAATTCGTCGTGTATTTTCCTTATCGGAAGTCAAACTTGGAAATAACATAGCAATACTTAGATTTAATAATTACCACTGCGCTTAATTCATCGTTATATTAAGTAAACGTACATAATTTTGGCTGATATCATTCCGACTTTGAGCTAGAATTGGTTTGTGACGTCCACATTACGATGATATCCCGCCTCAATAACGAACTATATTTAACTCCTGTATTGAATACATACATGTGCTCCAGTTTTTAAACGCGTTATACAGCATCCTCAATTTAGGATTAAGAATACTTGATTTTCATTCTTTCATTCTTGACTTAAGTGTGTGACGCAACCGTAACTATTATTAAAAATTCAGACTAAAAAGCTACGAAAACATACGTAAACTAAAATATAAGAAGACCATATCTGCTTATTCCATCTCCCTCAGCTGCCCGTTAGCTGCTTTCTTCCTTTGGTGATAGACTTTCTCAACAACATAAGAAGGAGATACTACATACAGAAAATACAAGTTATCTTGCAGACGTTCTTAAATTTCGAGTACAAAAGCAGACCACTGCTAGTTAACTAGATCTAATGCAAATGATAATCTTAACTTAATATTCCTAAAAACTTGGCTCTTCTTTTTTACATTTATATTTTTGTTGCATTATAATATACTGGATACAAATTAAATCACATTTATTTCATCGAATGTTTAGTAGCGTTTCGATTCTAACTCAATTTTCCATTTAACTGTTGTCTATATTTTCAAGGAGTGACGATAGCACGGGTAACATTAACGACGTTCTACTTTTTAAATATATCATTATCAAGTTATTACCATAGTTCATTGTGTATCAATGTCGTGACGTTCATGATGTGATGTCATTAATCAATAACGTGATAAATAGTTCACGACGTCACAAGACCACAAAGCTTTATTGTGAAAATGTAACTAACTATACCAGAATGAGTATGTTACTTTTATATTTATTGCATGTACTAATGAAAATCTATGATTGTATATCTGACCTCTGTGATTAAACTTTGGTAGGGTATTCTCGGGATGCTCGCGAGGATACCTGACCCAAAAATCAATATATAAATGAACTGGCTTATACCTCCGGATCCGCCCGGCTTCTATTAATTTATGACCATTATACTTGAGTGATACTTTCAGGACATAGTCTTATGGTAAAAATGTTCGAATATACTTGTTATAAATCTACGAAATTCTATGATAAAAATACACACAGCCGAATATATAATCTTCTCTTTTTTGACGTCGGTTAATACATTTAGAAATACACCACATCAATGTCACAATTACATTAGATATTTGGGATATTTAATGTTACTAGTTGCTTTTCGTAGCGGTCGAAATTCGATCGTAATTAAAGCCAAATAAAAATTTATCTTTTTTCTACTACAAAGTTTTTATG
>MOOZ01000782.1:249849-263999 GCA_002930495.1 Cecropterus lyciades
TGATACTTTCAGGACATAGTCTTATGGTAAAAATGTACGAATATACTTGTTATAAATCTACGAAATTCTATGATAAAAATACACACAGCCGAATATATAATCTTCTCTTTTTTGACGTCAGTTAATACATTTAGAAACACACCACATCAATGTCACAATTACATTAGATATTTGGTATATTTAATGTTACTAGTTGCTTTTCGTAGCGGTCGAAATTCGATCGTAATTAAAGCCAAATAAAAATTTATCTTTTTTTCTACTACAAAGTTTTTATGCGTATTTTCCTGTGTACATTAATATTAAGATATTTCATTGAGTAAGCTGTATTTAAAAGCAATAACGCATTATTTGACATACACATCTGACACATGACAATGTCAGTAACATGTTTATATTGTCAGTAATGTATGTATACAATGATGTTTTTATTTAATTTAACTAAATATATATATCTGTAACTCTTTCACCACAGAGTATGTATGCGTGTAACAAATACGTGTGTTTGTGGGTGTTAAATGCATGGTAATGTGTGTAATGTTTTATTTATTGATTTAATGTACTTTTAAGCATTATTGAAAAATATTAGCATTCTGCACTTCTCCTA
The DNA here is from genome assembly GCA_002930495.1 of Cecropterus lyciades. Lineage (NCBI taxonomy): Eukaryota > Metazoa > Arthropoda > Insecta > Lepidoptera > Hesperiidae > Cecropterus > Cecropterus lyciades. Next base: position 250,454 of record MOOZ01000782.1, read on the forward strand.
CATATAAACTCCAAGGGTGCCAAATTTTATACTCCTCCGTCCGCGCAGTTTTTGTTAAATGGGGTCCTATGTTTTTGCTTCACGTATTAATATAATGATTATTGCTATCTGTATACTTCTAACATGAATAAACCGGCCTCAAAAGTTCCAGCCACTCAGGGGTGACTGGTAGACACTGCCATCAGGTATAAAGTTTGCCCTGTTGAGACGTTTATATTATAGAGGTACAATAAAAACATAAATGAAAACATTTTATTATAAAGATTATATTATTTTACCAGGCTTTGCCAGCGTTTACGTCTGTCGTTAATTAGGAAACACACTTGACCCATGCTCCGTGGACGTGACGTTTGTTTTATGACGCCATAGAACCGCAATAACCGCTCTATATTTACATGGCGTCGCGGAATCACACGAGTCGGTGCGTTGCGTGAGTGTAATGTTTCTTTAGTCTATTTAAAGATTTTTTAACACCGCCTTCTTTAATTACTTACGGGTTGGAATTATACACACAATGTATGATGGGATAAGATTGTTAAATGTCGTTTTTTTATCTTTATCTTATATATAAAATTCTCGTGTCACAACGTTAGTTACCTTACACCTCCGAAACGCCTTTACCGATTTTTACCAAATTTTATATGCATATTCAGTAGGTCTGAGAATCGGCTACTATCTATTTTTCATACCCCTAAGTGATAAGGATTGTTCACCCTTATCATTTTTTTCTTAATTTTTGGACAAATTTTTTTGTTTTTATTTTTTTATAATGTGGCAATGAAAATACATACAACCCTAAATTTTTACCCTTTTATCACCAATTCCAATTTTTTAATAGCCATTTTAGTAATTTAACCTTATATACGGCAAAACAACGTTTGCCGGGTCAGCTTGTTATTATATAAAAATGTTTTTATAGATAAATACACTTTTCTTATTATTCACTGATATGATTGTTTTAACTAAATTAATTTTGTATAATTAAATTTGATTGAGGTGTTAATTAGTGTAAGTGGTAATTAGTGTAAGTTGAGGTGTTAATTGATGCGTGTAAAAGTTATGTTTATAGTACTACTAGAAAGCATATATTTTTAGTGTTAATAATTTTTTCGATAACTTTATAGTTGTTATTTCCAAAAACATGAATGTACATTATAACATAAATAAACAAGATTTACAATTAACTATAAAACAGTACAAAATATAGTTACGAAATGTACAAATACTGGTAATTTTTTTGTTTAATTACTTTATTCAAAAAAAGAACAATAAACACACATTTAATATCTATTTTATTAATAGCGAAACACATTTGCTTGAACGGAACATTTGTTCTATGTTACCATAAAATAACGATAAATATACTGCTCTATATAATTACATGGTACATAGTCGTTAAATCCCTTGAGGGGCGTTACGTGGCACTGACTTTTCTTTAGTCTACTTGATGTCAATATTTTATTAACACCTTGAATTAATTACTCACAAGTCTCTTTAAAATACATGCCTGCTTGATGTAACTATATAATAATCTAAATTCCATTAAAGAAATGCATCGGTCGACTTGCCAAATAAAATTAGTTTTTATAAAATATAATTAAAAGCTGTTTGTCGAAAAAGAAAAAAATATGTTAGGTCAACGTTATAATTAATAATAAAAATACAAATACAATAAAATTATTTTTCATTACTACATCGATTTTTTGCAAATGTGAATTCGCAATTTAAATTGCGAGTAATAACATTTTAAGGTATAAAGATCTAAAATTTGAAAAGAACATAGTAACATGTGGTCGTGTGGTGGTAGTAAATCGATGGCTATAGAACATATACATATACTTTTACAAAAAATACATGACAATTATAATTAATAGAATATCTAAAGAAAATAAAGGTATATTAATAACTATGCCGTGAGTTAGTTGCTCATTAGCATGTGACTACAACGGAAATAGACTTCATGCATTTTCACTGGCTAATTATACGGTAAAATTCTAGTATTCATTCATTACAGAAATTGCAAACACACTCGTCGTACACATAATGGTATCCATTCATCCATCAGCTCTTATAAGTGACCTGCACTGAAGATAGGCCTACTCTATAAAAACTTTTTCTGAATTATTTTTTCCATATATACTGCATCCTATGATGCAGTATAAATGGAATAATCTATGATAATCTAAATGCTCATTGACATTTTCATTTAAAAAATCTATATACTAATATAAAAAAAATGAGATGGTGTGTGTCATTTTGTTACTCAATCACGTAAGAACCACTGGTCCGACTTACATAAAATTTAGCTTGGATGTAGCTTATTTACTAAACTTACAACGACACCTTAAAGGCTACTTTGATTTTGATATTCTCCACTATATAAAGATGTTTTTATGTCCCGTAACAAAGCACAAGTACTTCAACTTGAATTTTATAATTATAATTACAGATTATAAAAGTATAAAAAGAAGTACAATTACTTCAAAGACCTAACGGCAAAATAACTACTCAGAGTTATGTCAGAAAAAGAAATAACAAATACGATTTTATATTTAACTTTGACAATACGAAGCATAGAAAATAGTAAATAACAAGTATTTGAACAAACTTTAACATAAAATGAACAGAAAACAGTGAAGTAAAGCAGTAGTTTTCGCTTCCAATCTCGAATGGGATAAAATACTTGAAACCTTGAACTACTCCCTCGAGATAGAAAATCTTCGTAAGCTCGAAAAATAACTATAAATTGATATTGGGTCAATATTCATAATGTCGTTAACCTAGAATTTTATTTCGTTGCAATGCTTTACTTAGATTATATTCAAAATTAATTCTAAACTACGATTTGGGAAAGGAACAGTACAATATAAAACAATAATAGAACATAGGAAAATCAATATGAGTAAAGTCTTACACTTCTAGATATAACTTTGGCCAGAGACTCACAAATTGAATTGAATTTTGCAACTGAAATATGTTTTACATATTGAGCGTGGTTAAAAGTTGGATAGGTGAACGTTGCTAGCTAAATCATATGCGTGCCTTCGAACAATACATTAAATCCTTGGTTCTATTGTTAGCATTGCTTAAGCCTTGTTGTAAATCTCTTTGAAATAGTTTAAAAATGTATTTTATTTACACTTTAATCGTAATTTCACTTTGAAGAGAGTTGGTCTCTAAATAGGGTTTGTTTCATTAGATCCCAATTTGATACAGTACTATAATTAAATGTTTCTGACTATATGCATCTCGTGACATATACAAGTCAAAGTGTAGTTCTGATATTCCTGCCAAACAACGTGGCTTTATATGTTTCATGCATTCTCCCACTTACTGGGACAACACACCGAACAGTGGAACACAAACAAGTACTATTATTAAAAATATTAAAACAAAAATAAAAAATCGTCCCGCCCTCCCTTTTTCCCTATTTACAGGCGCCATTTTAATTATATAGCCTATGTCACTCTGCCAACTGAAATGTCACGATCCGTCAAGCCGTTTGGGCTGTAGCGCTGCCAACCAAATTGATAGACATACAAACAAACATACATACATACTTACGCTAGAAAAACATTGACGCAGTCGGTTAATTTAAAAAGTGTCAATAATACGACATAGTGAGTGTACTACTTACTACATAGAAAAATGTCGTTTTGGAGTTACATAGAGTACCTATATAAATTAATTATTTATTAGTAGATATCAGTACTACACTGATTCTAACAATACAAATGAATTATTTAATCGTGTGTGCTTCTTTTGCGTGTGTAATTTCATATACCTCAAATACTCTGTAATATAGGCACGAGAATAAGATAATTCAGTGACGAAGTTTTATGACTTGTATATGAAACTTCTGACATGAACATCTCATTAAAGGGAAGTGACCACTTAAAAGAAATTGACTACTTTTGTTAAATAAAATAGCCGTGAACCTCAAATAGATAAATATATCCCTCTTAAGGCATACATGCTACATTTGCGCAGAGGGCCAAGTTGCAATGTATGCCTTCCATAGCTACACCATAAACAATTTTATTAACACTATTCGTCTTTCACAGTAATACCTATTAGTTATGGCTGTAACACATACGTGGCTAAGTAATTGGAGGTAACGAGCGTGTAAGTGAGGAACGATCGATATACGTTTGATCAATACTTGTTTGGGGTTGTCGACTCGGTCACGCCGTGTTCAATTAGAGATATCGTCAGTGTGAAAACATTGGATTCCATTGTTTACTTCATTACGATGCATACATATAGTCAGGGTGAATGTTTGCGTAAGTAATTCGGAACAGATGTTTGTACGTGTGATTAACTTGCGTCTTAATTTGATAGACACTAAATTGTGTCCTACGGCTATGACGGGTTACGACAATAAGGGTGCTTTTCCACAAAGTATCTACTAATTGAAAATTCTATAAAGGAATCATTGCTTGATATTCATTGAATGAAATTTCATTCAATCGAAATCCAACAATCATGGCCGCCATGTCGGTCTGCTTGGCAAAAAGATTAGGATCTGATTTGATCTGTTCAGATTCACGGCCTGTATGTATTTTCTTTTTTGTATATGTATATGTATATTTTTTTGTACTGGAAGCAATGTTAAATGCATTTTTGATAAACAAAAAATGTGCGTGCTTATGTAGGTAACTTAAAATGATGTTTCTCTTAGTTATTATTTTACTTACCAAAAGTAATAATGTTACATATACCTTATACGTTTAAAAAAAAACTCTTTGAACGTTAAAAATAAACAGTTTAATATGACGGAGGTTATACAAACAACAATTTACTATATTTACAATCTCTGTAATTAAAATCTGTATATATTTCTCGTTTGACAAAATTTAAATACGCCCTAAATATTCAAATGAACCTTTTGTTCTTTGTTGTGACGAAGTACGCCCACGAGTTCGAGAATTAAAGAAAAATTGTATACAAAAATACAGACTTACAAAATTTAGAAAGAGTTACCATTAAACTTTGGTGTCTAAGTAGTAACTTTCGACTTTTAAAACATTTTCAGAGCCTTAGAACAGAAAGTTTGTTTTCAATGTGTCAATTACTGAAGGGTTTTTTGGATTTTAACTTGTCTAACATTATTTATAAAGTTTTTTTTATCCTCAATCAACGTTACGTTTTATCCCCAAATCGCTTGTCAATCCACTATTGTCCTACTGCTAGGGACGGGTCTCGTGTGCTTGAGAGAGATTTAGGCCATAGTCCTCTGCGCTGGCTGAATTGGTAGACTTAGCACAACTTTGAGAACTAATTTTTAAAAAACTCTCAGTTGTAAAGGTTTTATGATATTTTCCATTACCTATTAATTTCAAATCCCTACATAATTTTAGAAAAGTGTATGGTGCCTAGGATTCGAACCTTTTTATTTAAATTGAGGATTTTTTGAAATGACCATTGGAACGTTTTTAGTGCAATGTAATTTTTAATTTAGCAAACTATTATTATTACTACTCTCACTTGCATTTCTGTATCTCTCCCATAGACCGCCTGTAAAGTATTTCAAGTTTCATATAAAATAATAGGTGTCTGTAGCACAATTTTCAAATAAATCTTACGGTAGTTTCAACTTTCAAGTGGCCGGAACTCGACGCGCACCCATTTAACAAGCTATTCTTATATTAAGATGAAAATTTTCTTCTCCACTATTAAGTAGGTACTCGCTGCAAATGCAGAACGGAGGTCAAGTGATAAACTCTTGTTAGGTTACCGAGACACTAAAATATGTCTCTTCTTAAAAGATCTTTTTTATATATATTTTTGGCGTCAATAGTCATTACTTCCCTCTTGCACACGAAGGTTAGATATTAGCATAACTGGGAAGTCATGCGAATGTCTAAATAATAAATATAAATTTTCGTTCTCAATCTAGTACTAGACCCCAATACAGGGCATCATTTATTTTTATTTATCGTACATTTCGTTTCATATCGTTCAATTTCTCAATGATGCACGCTTGTCAGTTTACTTGGAAAATTATTTCATGAATAACCGGAGGAGGCCACTTGAAAAATAGTATTTTCTCAGAATTTCATAATGAAAAAACAACATTTCCAACTAGTAACAAATTTCAATGTTTACAAATGGAAAAACACAACGCTGCACTATTTATTCAATGTTCCAAAACTATCGCTATACTTAAAAATTATGGAAGAACAGCAATATGGTGAAGAAATTTAAAACACCATTTTTTCTACAAGCCGTTGTTAGCTTTGAATAAGATATCGGTCATGTTTGTTTTTATTAAGTCATAAATAATCTATCGTACAAACAACTGCTTTTAATCATAACATTTATTGGTGTACAATAGCGACCCAGTACCCTTAGAGCGAGTTTGTTACGTTTCCTCAAAACAATAATTGTTTACGTTTTCACGTACATATGTATTGCAATGTAAATTACACGCTTACGTGTTCGTTTTCGGCCAATGATGATGATGAGCCAATGATGGGCAAAACATTATAAACTCGTACTAATAGTACTGATGAAGTTTTATTTATTTTTCAACATATTGTCAAAACACTCTCTTTAGGTCCCGGTTGTTATTATGAGATACTAATCGTAAGGCTGGTCGTAAGGCCTTCTGCTCCTGAGCCTTGCTTCCCCTAGTTGATGGGGTAGACACGTACTCATCATTGGAACATTTGAAAAGATGCAGCAAATAATCCTTTTCATGATTAGGTAAAATATGTCGTTAGTTGACTGTCATGCAAAGATCCATCAGTCCATTATATTTTCTACTTGCCCTATCCTAAGCCTGCCCTAGAGATGTCTTTCTTCACTGCATTCGCAGGGCGAGTTTCTGACTGACATGAAAAAAGTCCTGAAGTCGGTGCTCAATATACTTCGCTAGATTACGAATACGAAACTAATTCCTACGAGTTTAAATTGTATTGAAATGTGACCACACGGGACGCACCAGCTTTCAAATGAACAAAGAATCATCAAAATTGTTTCACCCAGCCGAAAGTTCTGAGGTAACAAATGTATATAAAAAATACAGTCGAATTGAGAAATATATTGCAAGGAGTCATTACTGATCATCACCTGGATCTTATCCTTTAGTCACGTCTTAGAACGAAATCCACAAGAAATCATTGTTATTCCAGACCAACACTACACGGTTATCATTTATCAGTATTAGAAATAACTTACTTTAAAGGCTTAGGAAAACTTCGTAAGAAAAAATATATAAAATGAAATATATATCTATATTGTACAGACCTACAATTATAATATTTTTCGATAAACCAATATACCAATAATAATAAATATTACCAAGAGTACGATGAATGAATACACTGTATGCAGTGTACATCTTAAAGGCAATAACGTTATAAGACACAAAACTCGAGCATTTAATTATTATTGCTTGCGGGCAATTTAACTTAAACTGTACTGTGCCGGACAAAACAAACTACTACAAAATATATTATGACGAGATATTGCGTAAGTGTAGTGTTATGACAATTTTGAATAGCATCACTGTCCCTCGTAACGTTGGTCATGAATAGCAACACTGCTTTTACCGTGGACGTAGGCTGATGAATAGATGAATAGGAAACCACGACCACTCAAGATAAAGACCGATTTTAGGTTTTAGGTTTTAATAATGGATGTTTGTTTTAATGCTATACAATATAATATATGTTGGCAGTCAGTGTTTATATATGATTGTTACTGTAAATGTTTGTTAGAAGCTATAAGTAGATTTTTACCTTAAGCGCGATAGACTGTTGTAAGTGAAACATAATATGTATATTATGGCTTTATTTGAATTGAAGTTCGTTTCATTTTAGTAGGTTTTTTGTAGCTTGAATGACTTTTCAAAATTATTGAATCAAAACATTTTTAAATTTTTTATTTAAATCAAGCCTAAATGCGTATGAAATTCAAAATTCATAGGCTTTTCGGGTTCACTAATGAACGCTCGTTTTAATGCATTCGGCAAATGAAATGAAAAGCACGTACCGTGTAATCCCAGATTTAGGTGGTAATCGTTATCAGCGAAACTAAATTTAATCACTCTCTACGGTTAAAATTGCACAACAATTGATAATTCTCATATGTAAATATTAAAATATCGATTTTTTTCTTATTTTTCTAATATGCAAATAGCAAACGAGCTTGCAGTCTACCTGATGGTAAGTGGCCACTGCCGCCCATGGACATCTAAAGTATATCTCCCTTACCACACCCTTCAGAGCAGAATACAGCAATGGATAACACTGCCGTTATTAGGCAAAGGCACGTTTACATTACGTCAAAATATTATAAAGTAATATGTAATTAATAACATTGTAAATATTTATATAAGTACTTGAATAAGTCTCTTTCTCAACAAGACATTTAAGATGAATTTTATGTATGTCGCTTTGCTGCTCTAGGGTTACACATGTCACAATAATTTAACCTGGAATGTGTAGGTTTTCCTTCAATATTTACTTTGGAGTAAAGGTTATGTGTATGGTAATTACATCAAGTCCTAATACATATTTAACATAGCCACTACATGACATTATAGTCACCATTCATACTTAGATAATAATAACAGAGAACCTATTAAAAAGTTTTACTTCTTATGGCGTGTTTTTAAAACAGATCAAAGTATATTTCAGCGTAACTCGAGCTAAAGTAACACATAATATCATAAAACAAATTAATTTAAATTAAAAAGAAAATATTTTACTAACTAAGCCAAGGACTGTAACGTATGGAGTGTAACTTCTCTTGTGCGTATAACGTTTTTCGTGCGCACATAGGTTTTAGTACAAATTTATAAATTTTAATAATTTTTCTTTAAATTAAATAAAAAAAACACGTGCAGACCATCATTTTATGTTATTACTGCTGTCTATTGATATCAATTATTTATGCTAAATAGGTCACAAAATATATCACCGATAATGCACCAATAAACTTGTGTAACAACGCATAAAGTAGAACATAGGACCCTTTTTCATTATTATTATATATATTTTTTCGACATTACTATTGTTTGATTTTGCCACAAAATACATTTTCATATCTTCACCATTACAACTTTCATGCAGTAAGTTTTTTTTCCTTTTCTTGGCGAATAAGTCATTTGAAAGGTGATTAGCCCTGGGTAGTTTGACTCCAGATTTAATCTGTTTTAATTACTAATATATTTTAGTTTAAATGGTGTGGTAAAAGATAGATACACAAAGCTCCAATATAGGTCCCTCTCATTTTATTCTGATTAGAGACAGTTTCTAATATCGATAGCAGTAACATCTTATCATCAAGCGGACTGCATATTTGTTTGCTAAAAAAATAAGTAGCAGGCGAGCATATAGTTCATCTGATGGTAAGTGGTCAAGGTTCCCAAGGATATCTGTCAGTGAATTCATGTAGAACAAGATAAGATGGTCGCCTCATATAAATCTGAGCCAACAACCACGCCCTTTCACCAAAATTCAAGAACTGTTACACTTTAAAAATAAGTATGGCGGTAGTAACTCCCAGTTCGAACTATATTATTTCTACTGCCTTTACATAATTGTTACACCTTCGAAGAGCTCTACCACATATTCGTATATCAATGACATTTTAAATTCAATATGCTTTGATGTAGATCACCGGTGCAGTCGTTATTTCTTGAAAATTTAATTATAATGCAAGCGTATCGCGCAGCGTTTGTGTGGTTCCACGAATCGAGTTTGTCGGTTCTATATTTATTTTACCCTTTGACTAATGGATTTCTTTGCAGGCATACAAGTACCTTCTCTACATATCATTTCTATTGTGTATCATTTCTATTATGTGTATTAAATGAACTTGTTGCTAAGAAGCAGAATCTTAGCTGGGATAATCTAAAATTCCTATACGTAAGCCTGCTTTTATATCCTAACAAGAGTAATTGTAAGGGTATCCTCCTCATGTTACAGCTCATACTTGTTATATTAAAGTTTTAACCGTTTTTACAATAGATTAAATGTTCATCTTATAATTATGTACAAAAAACACCATCTCGGTGTCATATTTTATTAACTTCTTGATTTATTATTTGGGAAAAATAAGTTTGAATAACTTCATAACCTTGCATTACTTATCTTTACTGTTACTTATCGAACTGTTTCTTAAAGTTTACTTCGCTGATTAACATTTTCCTAAGGAGGAATCATCATCAACCTTTTTCTATTAGTATAGTTCTTGCGCTTTGGTGAAAAGATGTGCATGCCGGCTGACGTACACATGAGGCGACCATCTTCGGTCTTCAGAAGTGGCATCGTGACTGTAATTGGCTTAATATAGAACCTCTGTTTTATATGAATTAGGTTACAGATGTTCACGGAAAACAGAGGCTACTGACTTTTGCCCACCAAGCAGACTGCATGTATTTCATTGAATAAAAAACCTGCCATTATAGTTTTTTCATAAAGTTCTTAGTTACCGGTATAAATCGTCGTATACTCCACCCAAAGCTTCTTCTATAAAAAACCGTGCGCTCCAATTTAAACCAAAAATTATCTGGCTTAAATGGGTTGTGGCTTCTATCTAATATATTTTAACCACAATTAATAATTTAGTATTTTGTACAACCACCTGAACCGAACCTTATAAACCTTATAAGCATTATTTATTAGTACTTTAATTACAGCGGCTCCTATTTAAAATAAACTGAATTTGAAAATTTGCTAGCTTTTTTTTTATTAAAATGAAATAGCCAAAAAATATGCAGTCCACCTGATGATAAGCTGTTACTGCTATCGATATTTGAAACAGTCCCTATTTACAGTCGATATTTAGAATAAAATGAGAGAGACCTAAGCTGGCTTTGTGTGTCCATCTCTTACCACACCATTTAAACTAAAACAAATTAACTATTATATTATATACAATTAACAACTGATTATTTCTGGAGTAAAACTACCAAGGACTAACCTTGCAAATGACTTATTCGCTAAGGAGAAAAGCTTACTGCATGTCCTAATAAGGAGAAAAGCTTACTGCATGAAAACTGTAATGCTGAAGATATGAACATGTATTTTGTAGTAAAATCAAATAAAAGTAACGTCAAAGAACCTTATCTTTTAGTGTATTCTGCATATAATGAAAAAAAAAACATTAGTTTTAACTAGTAATATTAGTAAATAAAGATAATTTTATAACTTTCATGTACTGTAGTTACATATTGTTACCTCGGCTTCAAAATTTAATTAAATTTAAAATATTATTTAGATACTAGAGACTATTTAGTTCAATAACCCTTTTTCAGACGTAAAAAGATCGTTATGTCTAGACAAAGATAACTAAGATAGGGAAAATGGAGCTTTTTAGCCTTTGATTGAACAGAACTAGATAGAAAAACAGTAAAACAAATGGAAGTCAAGAGCATAAATGTCAGTATAAACGTAAAATTTACTGTGTACTATTTATGTAACCGTATCTTTTAGTAGTTGTACTGAATTTTGTAGAGCTTTGGCAAGTTAACGACCTAACCTATGGAAATTAAAAACAGTTGGTACTACAAAAGTTTTCACTGTTACTTTATCTAAAAGAGTACAAAGAATACAAACCACTTTGTAAAAATCTGCATTAACGGTTTAATTAAATTTCTACAAGAATGTTCGTATTTATAGGGTTCCGTACTCAAAGGGTAAAAACGGAACTCTATTACTAAATACTCCGCTGCTCGATTGTCCGTGTGTTTGTCACCAGGCTATATCTCATAATCCTTATGCTTAAAATATTCACATTCAGAATGTTTAATCATATGTCACTTTAAAAATAAATAGTGAAATTAAACTTAAAAATATATTTAAACCCCCCTCTTCTTAAATATTTAATTTATTTTAATTTATCACATACAAGAAATGTGATACGGAACCCGTCGTGCGCGAGTCCGAGTCGCAATTGGCCGGTTTTTTAATTTTTATAGATTTTAGTCCTTGTAAATAAATGATCAGCTTATTATTGTACGTTATTGTTGATATACAACATTTAACAGACTAACAACACAATATGCATTGCTATAAATCATAATATATTCAACAACACAACGAAGCATAATGAGAAACAAATGTCAAATGGGATAACAAATAAGATACAGAAACTCAGTAGCGCGGCATTATTTACTTAAGCGAGGTTATGTGATGTTTAGTATAAATAATAAACATAACACATGCTCCGGATACAAATTAACAATACATGTAGTATTAACATAACGATAGCAACTAATATATATAATAATAGCTTTGAAGATGGTACAACTCTTTGTGGTTCGACTCCAGAAGCACCACCGCCACACCGATTTCTGCCTAATAACAGCAGTGTTATGCACTGTTGTGTTCTGGTCTGAAGGGTGTGGTAAGGGAGACATATTTTTCCGAAGCATTCCATCTTAGTCCTCAGGGGTGGTAACACATCTGTGATTAATCTTAGGTGAGACTTTGATCTTACCTAGGATTAATTACAGGTGTCTATGAGCGGCAGTAGCCACTTACGGTGGGCTGCAGGCTCGTTTGCTACTTCCGTACTATATAAGATAAAAAAAACTATAACACAAATCCATCGGTTTGTAAGATTAAATATATTTGTGAATATTTCAACAGCTACGCATTCTTTTGATTAATACTATAGCTGAAATAGCCTTATCCTAATAGTACCTTTAAGATAATACTTACCAAATGTCAGTAAAATTGCTTTGTAACTCATAAAAATAAGAAATATGCACAACTATTAATTGGACAACTGTATTGCTTTCTATAGAAACAGTAAATTTGTTAACCTTGTAATAATATTGAAAGCCATCAATAGAAGAATATTTAATAAAAAATCATGTTGAATCTCAATATATAATTATTTATTTTCATACTTTCTTTTCATAAGATTTACTGGTCGTCACCGATACCGATGTTTATCTATTGTATTGTCTTTGTGTGTGATCATGGCACCCACTCTATTAGAAACCCCGGAGCGCTATGACATGGGGCTCTTCAAAAAAGGTGTGAGGAGAGCTCTCCTTCAAATCCGGCGATGCATTGGCGACTCCCCTGGTGTTGCAAATGTCCATAGACGACGGTGACAACTTTCCATCAGGTAGCCTGTCTGCCTTATCGTTAGGTTTAGGTATAAAAAAAAAGCGGTAATGTTACACTTGACCACCTTCTTTATATTATCCTTATGATTTTAGTAAACAATGTAGGTATATATATTCATCTTGTATTTTTTTAAACTATCTATCATAACTTATTTAACGTGAATGTGTAACAACATAAGAATATATAAGAAATACAATAGACCAAATAAAGCCAAAGGTAATAAAGAATGACATTTACCTTCCTGTGCGTTTACGCGTCGAAATTCGTTGAGGCAGATGTCTGGGAAATAAACACTCATTTTGTTCTTCCTTGTCTTTTTAGGGTTCCGTAGCCAAATGGCAAAATACGGAACACCTAAAGATTCGTCATGTTCGTCCGTCCGTCTGTCCGTATGTCACAGCCATTTTTTCCCGAAATTATTGGGCCTACATAGTTGAAACATTATAGGTTGA
>MOOZ01000782.1:311179-327919 GCA_002930495.1 Cecropterus lyciades
ATATATCATCACGCTAAGACCAACAGGAGCGGAGCAGCAATGAAGAATGTTTCAAAATCGGGGTTTTTTTTTCTAATCAGAGCTTCCGCTGCATGCATAATGTTTATGTATGTCACGTTACATTTCTTTTTAACGCGGGTGAAACGGCGAGCTCAGCTAGTAACTAATACGCGGGTGAAACCGTGGGGCGCAGCTAGTGAATAATAAATTGATCGTTACAAACCCACCAATGGCCATACTCGTAGTATTAATTCTAAATAAAGTAATTTATCAAATCGCATCTCGATAACGCACATTAATTTCAAACATAATTTGCATACGTTAAAGCTGCTAGAAAGTCATTATTTCGGCGATAATTTACCGGTTTCATTGCACATTAATGTACCTATTGTATGTACATCGATTTTAATACAACAACGATATCTTGTTTCAATTTTGAGCAAATATGAATCGACATAATGAATGAAAAGATATAGTTATATTATTTGTGTTTAATTCATATAGTAGTACTTAATTGCATTTTTTATAAAATCAACTTACCAAACGAGTATTCAATCTATCTGACGGTATGTGGTCACTACATCCCATAGATATCATGCAAACAATATCATATAGATCAAACTAATTTAGATGCTTTGCTACCCCGGAGAACTAAGATTACTATACGAAAGTTCGGTAACGACATCCTTACACCGAATCGAAAAAGTGGCCTCAAGATAGAAATAGGTATGACGGTGGTACCAGTCAAACCATACTCGTTCTCCACCATCATGCAACACAGCCTAATTGACTTGCATAATTGCTAAGCGAAAACGTAGTTTAACGAAGCGCTGTGTCTAGGGACATTCCGATTCAACTAAATACGAGTATGTACTCGATAATTTTAGTTTCGATACCAAACACTTTTAACATTACAAATTCCGGCCCGTACCGATTTGCAATATATGATTTTAGGCTAATATTATCGCGGAATTGATACATTTTAATATGTTACGGGTACTCACGATATGCGGTTTTGAATTTCTTTTTGCCGATATTTCGACCCAGTTACATGGATCGTGGTCACGGCGAAACTGTGTCGAACTTTTAGCATTGATATAAATCTTGCGATTTTAACTACTATCGAAACGAAAGTAGTTGGTATCGAATCGAATCAAACTGTACAAATTTTATTTTACAATTTTTGATTTCTGAACGCACCTCTCTTCGTGAACAAATCAGACCATGGAATGGGATGTAATGAAATTAATATTTCCCTGGTTGTATAAGTTTGCCCTAAAACATTTAATTGTTGTTGTGGCATCAGTTCCAAGTGAGTACTTATTTTCCAAAGCGGATGCAACAATGTCACAAACAAAGAATATACCTTTACTAGTAATTAATAAATCTGTGGCTATTATTTTGGAACTTGTTAAATATCTATCACTGCCAACAATTTTTTCTCTTTATATATTAGTGCCAATAACATAAAAATAAAATTTATCGATATCAGTAAGTATCGATACTTTAAGGGTACTCATATGAGTAGTATCGAAAAACAATTTGAGTACTACTTAAATGAGTAAGTATCCTAAGTACGTACCTTATGAGTATCGGAACGTTTCAAGCTGTGTCTAGCTTAAAAATCGAGATAAGGCACTTACACAAGACATTCAAACTTAATTATTTTACTACGCATTTGAGACTGAGGTCATGTCCTCAATCTTATTTTGATCTCAAAAGCTGAAGTCTGTGGGCGGCATTGGCACTAACGTAGTGTAAGTCAAACATTACACCACCAGGCTAATACTTCCTATGTTTCTGATCAGATTAAATGAGTTTAAAAATATATTTTTCTTTAATTTAAAATTCCATTTCGTAAAATGAAATTTTCTACATAATGTTTTAATATAATTACAAACAAAATAAATAGATACTACATCTGAAAATGTTACAGTTTATTCAATAATACCATCGCACGCCAATTTCGCGCTTTATAAACCTCCCGAGAGCTATTTAAATGCCAATAATACCCGTCAATTAGAAAGAGATACAACAGAGATTCAATTTAATATCAGGTTTTATTAAAATTGACTGTTTGAGTTACAATAACTGGTTACTTTATAATAGATTATATTAATATTTGCTAAATTGTCACTGAATATAGGTATCGATAACATATGTCTCTTTATCAAATTTAATTTTAAAGGCGGCGGAACCTTTCGTAGTTCGACTGTGGAGGCACCGTCGTCACCACCTTGTTTGAAGGTTTCGTTAATTATTGACTATAGACGTTCCAACTTAGTCCTCGTGGGTTTTATCAGACTGAAGTAGCAAACGAGAATGTAGTCCACCGAATGGTAAGTGGTTACTGCTGTCCGTAAACATCTGTAAGCAACTTTATATATAACAGGGATTTGATCTGAAGTCGATCACATATGCGTTGCTACTCCCGAGGACTACACTAGTTGCTTCATATATAAATGAGCTGGCAGCCACACCCTTCCATCGAAACGCAAGAACTGATACCTCCCCTGTCAAACTACACTAGTTCTATCATCTGATAAAATTAGTAGGGTAGCAATAATAATCTTAACTGGGGTTGATTAGATGTCAATGGACAGTAATGACCACTTACCATCAGTTGGACTGTGGTAATTTGCCCCTTCCATTTTATATTAAAAAAATAACCCTCACGGAACGCCTAGCAGATATGTAACATCGTGTTCGTACAAGGAATATGTATAAAAGAGTAGATTGCGACAGGAGCTAAATATATAGCATAATGAAAATAGCGCCACCTACGGATAGGACCCTGTACTAAGTCGAACAAACACCGCAGCTCGCTTAATTTGTTCGATACTTAATAGAAAATGTATAACAGATGGCACTAAAATAAATATGGTGTGGCGATCGCCACGCCAAAAATCAGGTTTTCGTGCGCCTATAGATGTTTCACATCAAAATTAATATGAAACAAAAAAAAATATTCTCTTATGAGTGTTTTCGTATAGCTATAAGTATATTTTTAAAATACTATAGAGAATAGGGCGTTATATCTTATCGAAAACTGATGTTCTGATTTCGTCAAACTATAAAGCTAAATACTTAGTTTTATTGACCTTGCATGTGCGAATATTCTTAAAAATTTCGTCCCCTTTTTAATCTTCTTAAGGGTTGATTTTCATAAAAAGGGGAAATAGGTGTCTCATTTTAATAAACCACGAAGCCAAATATCAAGCTTATTACGCTTACATCTAAATTGGCGGACCTCCTAAAGAATTGTCAACCCCTATTTATCCCTCTTAGGAGTTCATTTTTCAAAAATGGTGAAATAGATAATTCATTATATCAAACCACAAAACGTAATAGTAAGTTTCATTGCGCTTCCATGAAAATTGGTGGACTTCCAAAAATACTTTGAACCCTTATTTCATCATCTTAAGAATTTTATATTCAAAAACGGCAAAATAAATATTTCATTTTATCAAATTCCGAAGTGAAATACCAAGTTTAAGTGAGTTTGCATCAAAATTTGCGGACCTCCTTAAGAACTGTCAACCCCTATATAACCCTGTTAGGGGTTGATTTTTCAAACCTTCTTGGGGTTGTTATATGGGGGGTTGTTATATTAAACCACAAAGCTGAATATGAAGTTTCATTGATCTTACTTCAAAATTGACGGACTTCCGAAAAATCTTTCAACCCCTATTTGACCCTCTTAGGGGTTGATTTATCAAAAAATGTCAATTAAATATTTCATTTTATTAAACCTCAAAGGTAAGTACTAAGTTTCATTGAGCTTGCGTCAAAATTGAAACACTTCCAAACAATCTTGCAACCCTTATTTCACCACCTTAGGGGATGATTATTCAAAAACTGCGAAATAAATATATTATTTTATGTAACCAAAGAGCCAAATACCAAGTTTCATTGTGTTTGCATCAAAATTGACGGAATTCCGAAAAAACTGTCAACCCCTATTTAACCCTCTTAAGGGTTGATTTTTCAAAAACGGTGAAATAAATGTTTCATTATATTAAACCACAAAACTAAGTACTAAGTTTCATTGAGCTTGTAACTAAATTGACGGACTTTCATATAAACTTTCTTCCCCTATTTAACCTTCTTAAGGGTGGAATATCAGAAATACCGTTCTTAGCTGACGTCTACGTCATAAAAGGAAACTTTTGTCAAAATTTCATGTTTCTACCTTTAGTAGTTTAGGCTCTGCGATGTTTAGTCAATAGGTGAGTGAGTGAGTGAACATCCTTTCGCTTTTATATATATATAGATGTCATACTGTATTTTCACATTGACAAACGTATTTTCAATATTGTAAAACATATGTAAGTAATATGTAGATTCTCGCAAACCGGGCTTAAATATACCAAATAATCTTATGCTGATTTCATAAAAAGGGTTACCGATGCAATTTCAACGACAAGTCGCTTGAGATAAACCCTTATTGACATACTACAATATACAACATATTCGCAAAATTGGATGTTCGCCTATTTTCTGTTTTAAAATCAATTGGTCTCAAACTCAATTGAACTATGGCAGACGTTACAACTTATAGAAATCTGTCACTCTAACTAAACATCAAAGGTATAAAAGCCTTAAGACCTTTACCCTTACACCTTTGGGAACGTGGCTCGTAGTCATGTAATTAAATACTTTAATAAGTGTACTGCTAAAATTGGTATCATTTTTAGTAACTAAATTTTTACTTAAAAATATACATAGGAATTGAATTAATACATTCACAAAATTGGTCGCTGTTTGTGCTGGGGAATAGAGACCGGGCATTTGATAGATCCATATCTATCGATAGACTGAACTACAAACATAACACTGACATTGCCATACCTGGTAGTGATATGCTAAGCCTAAAACTCCCGGAAATGTTAGTGTATATGATACTTAAAATACTGATACTTCAAGTAATCGTATTTGACGATAATTTATATAACATGTCGGTTGTCACACACATGCGACATCACTATCACCCATGAACATAATATAATCAATCTCTAACAGGTCTATATTTGTAACTTAATATGAAAGATCAGTTGCATTACCTGCAAAGTTGATAATATTATTGTGTATCTTAATGGTAAAGCATAAATTCTTCAAACAAGAACACAACACTCTTAGCACTGTTGTTATAAATAAAAAGATAGGTGTAACAGTAGTTAAACCAAGACGGGTCTCTGTCTCTGGAGTACATAGGTAATAGGGTGTTTTACCGCCCTTGGTAATTCCACTCTAGATGAACCGCCGTCACACTAATTTCCACCTAATAATAGGTGTATCATTCGCAGTTCTAGTCTGAAGGATGTAGTGCGCAAGACATACGTATCAGAGGCGTTCCAACTTAGTCCTCAGGGGTAACAACGCTCCATGGGCAACCAACCCACCCACTAAACAGTGGGATGGTAAATATCTTTTACATTTATACATTATATTACGTTACGTATAATGTTTTTATTATTTGTTATGTTAGTATTATTATGTATAAATGTTAAGGATCCGGGAGGTATTCGATCTCCTAAAGAATTGCCGTGTAAAGAGGGTATCCCTTGAGGCCCGAACATCTCTGCTCAACCGCCCTTATGTCGACTTACATGGACTACACACTCGTTTGCTATTTCCATGTTATAAAAGTTGAAGGTATAGAAGTTTAAGAAAGTTGTTTATCTCTCTATAAAAAGCATTTTATTACATGATTGCTTTAACGCGATACCATCTTCATACTTAAATACGCGATCTTCGTGTTCATTTATCATTTTATATTGCACTTTGTTATTCGAAACTAGTTTTGTTTAAAATATGACAGTGCTTAAGATGTCGAGAGAAGTTTAGAAGTAAGCGAGTTTCAAACTAGGATTATTTATAAGCTTGCAGGTAAATATTTACATATACGTAGGTACTTAGAATGTGATTAGGTAAATTTCAAGGAGCTAGGTATATATTACCTTCTCACTTAGAAGCGGAATTCTTACATGTATTATTATGTATTTATTATTTTTATTTTGAAGTATGCGAGTTTCAAACTAGAATTATTTATTAGCTTGCAGGAAAATATTGATATATTTATAATGAAGTTAGGTAAATTTCAAGGAACTAGCTAACCTTTTTTTTTTCGGGGGGAAATCCTCATGCACTACCTCCGCCTGGGGAAAGACGGAGGGGCGTGCCGGACTCTTACCGGCTACAACCACCCCGGTGTCTTCTGGCACGTGCGCGCGGGGCCGCGGGAATCCAAATTCTTCCGCAGCCCCACACTAGTGCTGGCCGGGTCTGACCGGGCCTCATCTTCTGCACGGGGTAGTGAAGTGTTGAACTACCCCGTGCATCGGCTCAGAAGGAACTAGCTAACCTAACCTTCTTACTTAGAAAAGGAATTCTTGCGTATACAGTGTATACTACACACATATAAATTATTATGTATATACATATAATTTATAATGTATTCAATGCGTCTCTTCGTGTTTCGAACTTTTTGTGTCTTCAATGATTTTGGTGCTATTTGGTACTAGATTAGTATTCCTTATATTTTATTTTTACTAAGTACTAGCTCATAATTATCACCATAATGTGTTATCATCATCATTAGCCTGCATCAGTCCACTGCTGGACTAGGCCTCTCCCAAGGCGCGCCACTGAGCCCGATCTTCGGCTCTCCTCATCCAGTTCCTTCCCGCCGCCCGGCGCAAATCGTTGCAAGCTCAAGATCGCCGAGCAAGATGCTCGGTGGAGCGCGGGCGTCCCACGCTACGTTTACCCAGTCACGGTCTCCACTCTAATAACCGTTTACTCCAGCGATCGCCGGACACACGGAAGATGTGACCTGCCCATTGCCACTTCAGTTTGCTGGCCATTTGAGTTATGTCGGTGACTGTGGTCCTCATACGAATGTCTTCGTTTCGGATTTTATCTCTGAGGGACACACCGAGCATAGCTCTCTCCATTGCTCGCGGAGCGACTTTGAACTTATGGACCAGTCCCACGTGAAGACCGTGAGTGTCTTCAAGCTTTGCGGGATAGGCGACGAGCAGATACGTCGAGGCTTCCCGAATTCCACCCAGCCCAATTGGATCCTCCTATCGACTTCTCTTTCCAAGTTTTTCTTACCTAACTGCATAATATGCCTGAGGTATACATACTCGCGATAATGTGTATTCTTTGTTAATCTACATCAAATCTGTTTTCCAAATTCATCAAAATCCGGCCAGTAGTTTTTGCGTGAACGAGTAACAAACACGCATATATCCGCACATACTTTCTCATTTATAATAGCAGTAAGATTTGTTTAGGTTTAATTTTAGTAAAGATGAAATAGGTGATTTATAATTATGTTGATTTTAACTTAATAATAAGAAGTAATTATAACACCTAAGTAAATTAGAAATAACAAAAATAAATCAACTCTTTCGTTAAAGATTTATGCAAGTGTCATTAAAAATAAAAATAATTACTGATGGAAATAAACCTAACCTAAGCCATATTTCAGAAAATTATAACACGATTTATACACAAAGCGAGTTCTAATACTCAGCAAAATCTTACATGACATCACTCACAGATTATTGGAATCCGGGATTATCGTACGCTACCATTTAGCTTTGTTGACAATTTTGCCAACATGACAGACATGTTACAAAAATGTTACATTGTGAAGTTATATGTGAAGTTATGTGAAGGTTAGATAAAGTCTTGAATAAAAAGGACTTAGGCCAGGGTCTGCGCTGGCCAATAATTGGTACACTTCACATTTTAGAAACTTTATGGAAAACTTACAGATGTAAATTGGTATGACGTTTATTCTACAGCCAATTTTTATGAATTTGTAGTTTAAAATGATTATATACATGTATAAATTTAAACCCACTTTGGAGCCAAATGTTAGATTTTCCTTTAAACCTCCCTGCGTTGCAGTATTCCCAATCTGTAGCTAGGCAATTATCGTACGACAGCCGTAAAATGGTCGTTTTTTTGGATTATTTGGATTAAAATGATCGTACAACAACGTACTACGTCGGTACTTTCAATTTGACGAGCATAAATAAAAGTTATCTCATTATCATATCTTAATCGACTTCAAAAGGACTCCTCCTTTTTGAAGTCGATAATATATTAAACTGGATCATGACGATAGAACTGTATCCCATATTTTGAGCGCCGACTTCAGGACTATGTACTAAACCATCTTTAATTATTTTTTTACTTTATTTGTAGCATTGGAGTCGGTTGTATTTTTGTTATTTTTTTTTTATAAATTAAAATTGACAGCAGGTTATGTACACTTCGCCGTAGCAAGAACACCGCATTCATTGGAAAGGAATGTTAGGCATTGTCATACCAATATCTACCGCTAGATAGTAGGCAGGGCGACATGTAGATTTTGGATAAATAAGGTGCTAGCTTTCGTTTTTGTTTCCAAAATCATATGTCTTCTATTTATTTATTTATTTATGGACACACAGAGAAATATAATAAAAAGATAGCTTAAAATTAACAATAAGTGCAAAGGTACTGCTTATTTCTAAAGAAATCTCTTCCAGCAGACCTGAGATTGGAGACAGGTTAATAAAAGGTAGAAGTGCGTGCTGTGAAGTGTATATACTTACATACATAGATACAAAATATAATATAATATAATCTTCTAATAAATTTATGCTGGTAGTTTTATTAGAAGATTTCTTTTAAAGTATTGAAAGCATTGAAACAACTTTTTAGAAATATTATCTTTGATACAAGTAAGGAACAATTATTGACTGAGCTCAAAACATTATAGCAAACGTAAAATTTAGTTTTAGATCATACATAAATTTGTAGTTCTGAAGGGTGTCGAAATGTCGAAAAAAAAGTTCGATAATAAAGTGGTAACCTGATTTTTAGAAGAATAACATTAGAACTAAAGTTATATTCCGAGGAAATATACTTTCAATACTATTATCAAACATGCGTATAATGTACTTATCCTTAATATCTACTGAAATATTCTCTATTGTAAAGAGAATTAATTTATAAAATACTAGCAGTGCCCCGCGGTTACACCCGCCCGTAAAAAATGCTAATAACCTGAATGATCTGGTGAAATGAGAGTTTCTATATGCGACGGTTGGAATCAAACCCTCCCGCTCCCGCTTAGAAGGCTTCTTAAAACGATGGTCATTAATAACTTGAAATTCGACTGAAAGATCCTGCTGTTTCGGAATTTTATCATCCTCCCCCCCTCCCGTAAATTGTCCCGGTTAGACTTGAGTAGGACATCATTTTCTATATTAGACGAACTTTGGTCCCAGCATTTCTGAAAATTTTCAACTGCTCTTAATTCACTTGAAACAGAAACTTTACATATTCATCAATTTAAACTATTTTTTAAATGATTAGTTCATTTAAGCAGCTAAAATTAGCAAATGTAGTACCTAAAAACTGAGCTAAATACGTATACTTTGCAAAATTCCAATTTGAGAACGTAAAATAAGCAAACTACACTACACTACTAACACTACACTACACTAGTGTAGGTACTGCATGTTTTTGCAGCTCGTATGCGGATAGGTATATATGAAATGATAGGATGCAAGTTGTACCCATACCATTAATTTTTCCTAGTAATAAATATAGACTTTTTTTGTTTTCGAGGGGGAAACCTTCAAAAGGTACCTGACGTCGTGGGAGCGACGCCAGGTTACGTGGGATTTTTAACCGCACTAAAACCCCCCCGGTGGCCGTCCTGGGCGCTACGAAGAGGACTCCGGGATCTCCAAAGGAACACAACCGGAGTCCTCTGAGCGCTTTGCCCCATCGGGCTCCACCCAGGTGAGCGGCTGGGCCCACCGCATCGTCTGGTCTTTACAACGGTATACGACCACATATAATGCCGTCCTTCAAGGGGTCACCTGGCTGGATGGTTCGAGCTCCCACTCTTGCCGCCCGAAACCCCAGAACCTCCCTTTTAGTCGCCTCTTACAACAGGCAGAGGATACCGTATCCCTATTCTTGAAATCGGTTCAGTAGCTTTTGAGTTATTTCAATAAAAAATCCAAAAATACAAAGGTTTCCTCTTTATAATATTAGTATAGATAAAATAACACTCCATATCTTGAAATTTATTCTTTTCTAACCTTTTTCTACAAAGGTTCACAATTTTTTTAATAGTCATCAAGTAAATACAACCACTAATTATCATATGAAGTAAGTAGGGCATAAAAACAATACAGCAAATTCTAGCACTCTTGTCATCGGTGTCACAAATAATATTTCGCTGTTTTCATGATGGAACATTCGTAACGACAGATGAGCATACATTTTTAATTGGAGATATTTCCTTTCATTCTGCTTTTGGGGCAGACATGTGACATAAAATATGTATTCGAGAGAACGACCTTCATGTTTTTTGAACACGTAATTATACATCGAACTCAAAGCTTTAGCTCTAGCTTTCTTTGTT
The DNA here is from genome assembly GCA_002930495.1 of Cecropterus lyciades. Lineage (NCBI taxonomy): Eukaryota > Metazoa > Arthropoda > Insecta > Lepidoptera > Hesperiidae > Cecropterus > Cecropterus lyciades. Next base: position 321,624 of record MOOZ01000782.1, read on the forward strand.
GAAAGGCCAGATTTCGAAATACATTTTGACTGTTAGATTTTACTGGATTTAAAATATAATATATAAATGTCGTTTGTGTAAGTATTTATTTCTAACTGAAAATATGTTCAAGTCTTTCAACTATATTTGATTTTTAGGTTTTTCGTGAAATATTAGAGAGTAAGTAAGAAGTAAGATTGGATTGCAAGAACCCGAACCAAATATCAATATACTTATTCGCCAAAGACAATTAATTAACTTGTAATAAATGATAGACTTAACATGGGGAGAAACAGTGTCGTTATCGACTTCTTTCTTCTTCAATTTCCGGACAACTTATAACCAATAGATACTTGGTTGTACAGAAATTAGTCTCAGATGATGGTGTGAAGTGTGATGAAAGTATTTTTAACGAAAGCTTACGTATAAACTGTGGTAATAACAATAGTCATTTGTGAATTGGCAGTGTCGTCTAAACATGTATTTATTTCCTAATCCACATAATACGTATCTATCTTAAATAATTAAGTATGATCGTCCCATGACTTTAATGAATATTAAAAAGAGTTGCAGATCAAATAAAACTGCAAAGCCACATTCGTTCAAATTTAAAATAATAATGTAATTTAAAGCAAATTGCATTAACTAAGTTCATGTATGAATTTCATAAGATTTTTTTATGTTCATACAACGCTATGATTATCTGCTGTTACGAGAGCATAGTGTGAAAGTTTTATGAATTAGAAGTCTCCCGTTCACATAGAAGTTTTACAGTTTTTGGAAGCCACAATTTTTGGGTTGTACAACCCTTGAAATGAATATGAATTTGAATAATATATGCTCTATCGTCGCTCGTAAAGCATTATCGCTCTTATTCATTAATGTTACATCAACATATATTCATGAAGAGTAACTAACAAATAATATTTTAATTTTTTTTTGTGAACCAAATAAAAGGAAACAAATTTATCATGTTGAAATGAGATATGAGAGAAGTATACTTATATTACAATTAATAATTGAGTTACAGATTTTTGTATGAAATCCGACATTTCTAAAACAGACCTATTTTCAACAGTATATTTCTTCCTACAAAACAAGTTAGAAGTAATTTCATCCAACGACCATGAACTCTGCTGCTTTTTACCAGAAAATTATTTAATCAGAAGAAGAGTAATGTTTTTCGAGCGTTTTTTTATATGTATGTAGGTATGTCCATTTCTTTGGCACGCGCTACAGCCTTAACGGCTTGTCGGATTGCGACATATGACATATCATTGAAATCGTCTCAGTTTCCAGAGTAACATAGGCTACATAAAAGTAAATAGGAAATATATATATATATATATAAGCGCCTGTAAATAGGAAAAGGGGCGAGTTTTATTTAATGTCATGAAACCCATGTGGGTATCAAATGAAAGCCAGTAAATAGACTATTCCAGATATATATATAGAAATATGGACCGGACATTTAAGGCCTTAATTCTTATATATTAATCCAATTTCAAGAGTTCTTAGTCATCCATTATACGGGGCATTAATTATTTTTAAGGAAAATTTTCCCTTTTCCGAATTTAATTACGTTTGATTTGCCTTTCTAAGAAAATAAAGAGATTTATCAAAACTGAGAGCTTTTTTGGTTTAAGAATATAACATACTGTTCCCGTATCTTCGCCCGCTTCGAACACATTTACCATGGTAATGAGTATCCCATGAATTAATTCAGGTCATAAACTATCTGTGTGCTAAATTTCAGCAAAATTAGAGCCTACTGCTCTGATTTTGCTGAAGTTTAGCACACAGAAAGTTGTTTGCATGAAAGAGTAAGAAACACAAATATATCCTAAAATTTTGGCCTTTATAATATTGATGAGATGTTCCTGTAAAAGCCCGAACCGTAAAAATCGGAACGTTTTTACCACCGGTAAGGTAAGGTAGTTAAGATTTTACCGGTTTTATAGGTAAAACCATTTTACCAGGTTTATCAGTTTACCAGTAGAATCTAAGATTTACCAACTTTAACAGTAAAACCAAAAGTATCTGAAATCATCGTTAATATCGAACTCCACGATTATTTCATCAGTAATACACATTGTTTTGTTCTCAAAATCAACATTAACCTACCATATTGAAAGACCTGACGTGTGGGTGTTTGTGTATTTGTCTTTGTGTGTGTCCATAGCACCTACGACACAGACGAAAATCCTAGACTGGGGCTATGACTGTAGAAAGCGATATTTATTTATTGGACATACACCTGCAGCGTATCCTAGAGAACCTGCCCGAATCTATATAATTCTAACTTTGAAAGAAAATTACGGAACAAAAGTTCATTGTAAAAGAACGGAAATTCAATTTGTAACGTATCTCTACCTAAGACCGAACACAGGTCGGGCTCAATAAACGTCCGGGGACTTGATACAATCCTTTTCAAACACGACAATGGGTCTTTGTTATAGAAAAAGTTACGACGGATGGAAAAAACCCATGCGATTCAAAGGTCACGCTCGCCCACGTAAAATATGAGTTACCATGTTGATTACAAAACTTGTTAGGTTTTAATGTCGATTTACATTAAGAAGTTTCTTCATTTCAGTCTCGGTAACTGACGTTATGTTTTAAAAAAGTACGTTATCACACCCTTCAGACCATAACACAGCAGCGCTTAACTGTTATTAGGTAGAATTAGTTAAGTTGTGCTTCCGGAGTCGAACCACAAAAGGTTCTACTATCATAAAAAAATATATAAAAAAATGAACGAACTTATCACTTTACTTACCACAGCACCTAGTCGGACAATTGTCACCATGAATCCTCGTCGTATCTATTTTTTGCTGTTAATATCCTGCACCAATTAGTTTATATCTACGTCGCCCCTAAAATACTTAAAGTACGTGGACGGAATAACGGGTATTTACTTGCGCATAGTACATTAAAATTTACATTAAATTTATTATAAAATTAAAAATGTTCATATAAACTGACATGATATGTCGTGAGTTCATCAAAACAAGCCACGTCCTCTCGTCTTTTATTACTGGAAGGTATAAATCTTTCGAATAGAAATTAATAATCATCGTAAATTTTATATATCCCGTAATCGTAAAACCCTGCAAATATTTTCGGCCAAACGCGGATGGATTGCAGAATTGTGGCTCAACAGACTTGTAATTGAATTATGTTTTGAAGTAGAAATGTATTTTGGTCCTTTTGTTTTAGGGAAGTTTGAAACAAAGTAGTTATTACGAACAGTTTACTAAAAATACTGCGAGAAAATCGTATAACCAAGATAAGATAAATTTAAATTTTTGTTTGTCTCTGTATTGCTTTGTTCTGGCAAATTTTCGAAATGACTTAACCGATTATAAATGACTTAACTGATTATAAGTTTCACGTTATACGTTTCACTTAGGCTACTTTTATTCGAGAAAAAAATAGGTTTCTGCTCAAACAATAATATTCCTTACTCATACAGCCCACCGGCACTAATATCTTCTGCTATCAATTCAACATGTTAAGAATATTATTTAAATGTATGTGTTATCGCGGCTTAACCGCGAGGGATAGCTATTAAAAATATAAAGGTAGTCGTTTGCCTTCTTACATACTCTTAAAAAATATCTAAGCTACTAACATCAAATTGAATGCATGCATGCATGCGGCAATGCGCCTTATAACCTAGTAGATTTGTTGTCCGGGTCAGAGGTGAAAGAACCCTCGCGTGATCGGTTGGTTTAGCGAATTACATCGCGATGTATGAAGGGAATTCTTCAAGTACTAAAGGAAGTAGGAATGTTACTTATCTTATGGATATTTTAAATGAATTAGTTAAACTGAGTGGAAAAGTAAACTTGCCTGTAATCAGTATGTAAATTTCGAACACATGTGTAACAAACGGAAATTTTACAATTATGTTTAAGGCATTTTATAAATTACCATCATAGTTAGGACAATGAATGTTTTTATACGCATATAGCTTCATACATCAGAAATTTGAACCTGGACGGGAACCTCAAATTTCGAACTACATCACATTGCTTATCGCAGTTGATAACTGAAAACACATTAATAAATTCACATCCTTGACGAAGTATTATGCTTCGAATAAAAGAAATAAACTTTGGTCTTATTAATATTGTGTTTAAAATAAATTTACCCGAAGACTACTGCAAAATGTATGAACATATTTATGTCCGGGTCAGAGGTGAAGGAACTATCGCGTGATCGACTTGTTTTAACGCGAACTGCATCGCCCTAGATGTGTGAAGCGAATTCCAGGCGTTTATTTTGCAGTTTTAATATTAACGTGCCTATGCAGGCTTAGCGTAGTCATATTGCGACAAAACGTGACGAGTCAGTTAAAAAAATTTCGTGGGTTTTATTAGGTCATGTGATATTCGGGTTCTACATAATGCGATACAAAAATGTCGAGACCTGAATATTGAACATAAAGCACATAATATATTTTTAAGTATGTTCTACTTTTATTTATATTAAGCCCAGGGTAAACCTGTCATTCGCGATCTAAAAGTTATTGACAGTGATAATTCCAATCGATCTTGGCAAGGCTAAAAAAATCAAAAAGAAGATTTTTCAGCAATAAAATTGCAGAGACACAAATTTAGGGACTAGCACTATTTAAGATTAACGGCGTTTCTTTAAGCCTTTCGAAAAAATATAGGATGTGGCGAAAACAAATAGATTCATCGCACATTAGATCTCAGATAAAATTAAGCTCTTGCTCTAGCCCTCGCTATTACGAGAGTAAAGACTAGTGTCTATATCAGTGGGACATATCGACTTTGAGACTTCCATGTATTTTATTTGCTTTATGATTTGGCCATCCACACTCAAATTTCCACACTTGCATAATATTATTACAGGTGACAAAACAGAATCTCAGAATATAGCCAAACGAACGACGATGTAAAATTCCTAATGAAACATTCACAGCTTCACTGTATGAAGTTCAAAAGCAAAGTAATAAAAATGTCAAAGCCATTCTACAGTGTATGGATAAAATTTTCAGTTTTATTCGAGCAAGTTATGACACATCTCTGCACTCGTTAGCACGTATATTTGAAAGAAAACTTTTAAGAGTTCCGCAGTCAAATTGCGATTACCTGTAGTCTTATTATTTATGCATGTGTGTCGTTTTATTTATGTCGATTAATTATGTATATGATAAATAAAGTATTTTAGTGAAATTACAGAAGAAACAAACCGAACACCCAACCAAACTACATATGGTATCTTTATGTATGACTTTAATAATGGTTTTATAGGTTTCAAAAGGTTCCTTTTATAAAGTTTATATATTAACATCCAGTTGTAGTCTTTAACATTTATCAGAGTGATTCTCCGGATGATTTCTTTAACCGACTGAAGAATGGAAAATACTATTTATCTATGGATTACAGCTGCAATAAATAAAACAAAATGTGTTATAATGTTTATTTAATTACATTTCGAAATAATTGGCCTTAGGTTTTTAGACCATTTTTTTTTGTGAAATTTTTCTGAAAGGTTCACTAAAAGCTTTTTCCTAGAACTTACACAAAAACGTATTCAAAAAACTATCCCCAGTGTTCCAAATTCTACAATCCACTTACATTTATAGAATATAGCGCGTTCTCAAAGCTTTATATACGTGACTGAGACAAATATATTTATCATCGGAACTTATCTTTTCAAAAACATATTAGCAATCACATAGGATGCTTTCGCAATAATTATTTGAAAAAGTTAAACAAGAAGAATAATTTATTTCTGTTCTTTTTTATTGTTAGACTGTAGAGGCTTATTAAATGTGTTACTAAAACATTTATTATATCTACCTATTACCTATTGTCGTAGTAACTTTATGTTATTTTCCAAATAAAATACATAGATACGTAATTCGTCTGGCGTTAAGTTCCTTACATTCAATATAAAGGTGGTAGAACCAGAAGGTAACATCTTCATACTTATTTCTATCTCAATTAATGGATTTCGTTAAAAAGGTTTCATACGTTTCGGTGAATCCCGGCTAACTTAAATACCAGGCGATCATGTTAGTTCCCAGGAGTGACAATGAGTTAACTCACAACCTCAAATACTGTCATAGTATGAGAATGATTATAAAAGCCTCACTTTCGTTGATTCGTCAACCAATTGTTACCAAAAGTTTTTTATTTCACCTAGCAAGAAACTATGTGTATTAATATAAAACATGGTCTACGTCACTATTAATCTTTCGTGTTGTATAGACATTGATTTAATTATTCCAAGATTAGGCCATATGAAACGTAAACTGTTTAACGAGTTTTTTATATCAT
>MOOZ01000782.1:395108-414783 GCA_002930495.1 Cecropterus lyciades
ATAGTTTATATGTAATTATTTTCACATCAAACTAAAACGTACAAGAAATTGTGTGTGTGTGTGTGATTCACATACAGCAGATGTGAACCTTATTAGTAAAAAAACGATTTAGTATTAACTGCAGCCCATATTCGGACATCTTATTTCGTATATACCAAACTTGAGTGATACAAGGTATGAAGTAAAATCGTTTGCGTGATTCAGAAAAGAGCACAACGCCATCTAGTTGTAGCACCAACAAGTACTTTCGTAATGCGCTTAATCGACTTTCAAATGTAAAGGTTTGTAAAGAAATTTCACTTCACAAATATACGAATTCACATCGTTACCTATTTTTTTTCTGAAGCCAACAATCGGGCGGAAAATATTTGCATTGCACTATTTGCATACAACATTGACGTAAAACTAAATACAAAACAAAATGTTCGTCATTGTTACCATGTAGGTACAATATTACATAAGTTTTTTTATTAATTTTCTCTATATATATAAGAAAAAATAAATTGCGTGTGTTCTGTGCGTTGAGTATTTTTGCAAAAAACTAGTTTGGGGGACTGAGATTAAGTAATTTTTTTTTTTACTCTTAGAACATTTTTCTGTCCGTTTGTCTGTGTTTGAATTGCATCAAATCAAATCCACTGAGTTTCATTTAGAGAATTAGAAGTACATTCATGGATTTTACCTTGAGGAAACAATTTGTCTTTTGTATCTTGAGGAAAATTATTCTGCCTATTAACACCAGTGTTAGGCGCTGCTGTGTTTTAGTCTGAAGGGTGACATACTTATCCAAGACATTTCATCTGAGTCCTCAGGAGTACAAAGGCACCTGTGGCCAACCTCAGGCAAGACTCTGATCTAATCTGGAGTTGATTACAGATGTCCATGGGAGACAGGAGCCACTTACCATCAGGTGGATTGCATGCTCGTTTGCTACTTCAATATTACAAAAAAAATCAGGTCCAATATGGACTTAATATGTTCTCTTTTAAATCTTTTTATCCTTCTTTATCTATCAATTTTTTTCCGCGGGTGATACCGCGGGGCACATCCAGTAAAATAACAATCATATTGCCATAAGTATTATGTTTAACCTGATATTATTCACGGTTGGTACATAAATAAAAACAATTTTATAATAATATGCAACGAATGTCGGCAAAAATATTTATTTAAATGCGACGGCATTCATAAAACTATGAATAAATTGTTTACAATTCCGCAACATATTATTATGTAGCTGCGTATTATATCAAATATTTAATAAATTAGTCACAAGACAAGTCACACTAGTTAGTAGTTAATTTAAAATGCACCTTCCAGTTATAAATAACAAAAAAAAACATTAATTAAGGTTATCCTATTGATTGAAAACAAAGTGATTCTTGGTCGTAAATTAAAACTATGATAAGTGAAGTGCAATAAACAACCAATTAACAGTTTTGTTACTAAGATAACAACTAAATAAAAGTTTTATGTTTATTCTCCCTATTGTTTTAATTCATTGTGGTTGTTAAGGACTATTGTTCTCTTAACAGCCATAGTGAATTAAGATAATAATAACACAAAAACTAAACTAAAAACAAGACTACAGGTTTTAGTATAAATAAAAAAATATATTTATAATTTTTTACTTCCCATTCAGAGTCGTTTTAGTTCCACCATTTAACTCAGGAACGGTTAGACGGATTTTGTAGATCTTTGATCTTACATAGAAAGTTACAAGACGAGGTAAATAAAAGATTATTATTAGGAAGTACTTTAACTCTTTAATAAATCATTAAAAAAAAAAAGTATAATATAGGAAGATTTACTTGTGATATTTACTCAACGTCATATTCACAAAAAAGCCTAAACATCTGGCCATGCTGAAATGATCTTTTTAAAAAGATGATCTAATCTCTGTACGGGTGAATGCACCTATCGAATTAGTCAATGACTTTCAAGTAGGTACCTTTGCTTACTAAAATTTAAGACACTTGTGATAATTAAACACACTATAAAGTTTATTAACAGAAAATCTAGTCGTACAGTTACTGTAGAGTTATTGTTCAAGTCTTTTAACATTTAAGTTATTCGATGCAATGATAGTCATTAAAACTGAGTGTTCAGGAGTGTACACATGTGTGTCCGACCTCTCGATTCTATTAGCAGGACTACCTTTATTAATTTAGAGGTTGACATGGGCACTTACATGGAACCTCTAAATAATACATGTAAGTTTTGTTATTAAAAAAAGATTAAAATCTACACCTAACTGACACGAAAATGAAGATAAAATCTTCAAACTCTTTTTGTTATTTTTGTTACAAAATTCAGAGAATTTCTATAACCCCTTCCCGTCCCCATCATATAAGGTGAGAAAAGAAATCTGAGACTAGCCAACCTTTTTTCTATACCTGTCTACATTTTTGTTACCACACTTCTTAGCACTGATTCTGTCATGTCTACATTCAATAGGTATCTACTACCGAGACTATTTTCTAAAGATGATCTAAGTTTGCGGGTTAATGCACTGTTTGTTATCGATGACACCTACACAGAAACATTGTATCTGTTCGCAGTTAATAAGTGTTGAAGACTTGGCGTTTATTCCAAGGAAAAAAATATCGCAATGTTATAAAAAAATAATGATATAATTAGAAGAAAGAAAGAAAGAAGACATTATTGCTTGTAGATTCAGTTTGTAATATTTAGTAAACATAAAGCAAACTTAAATAATAAAGGTAAAAGTCGTATTTCTCTTGCATCAAAATATATCTATCTCATTGGAAACTAACGAAAAAGATAAGTATATTTTTTCTTTATTACAAGCTTTTATTTAATTTACCTCTGTACATTCAATATGACGGACGCCCCATGTCGTCTGAACAATTTGTATAAACCCCCAAACTCCCATGATATTGATATCAAACCATCAAAAACGAAAGAATGACGTTACGAAGAAGCTTTTTTTTTAACTTTTATAATAATTTTATGTACCTTATTAAATACAGACACTTAATTCACCACATTAATTTTAGTATAGTGATGAAGAGCAATTATCGTAAGCATACCTAGAAAGAAAAAACTAAAAATGTATATTCATACATTATTTTTTTAGATATATTTATATATTTAACATCTCTTAGGTATCTGTCTTAAAATTATAAATCACTATAAATTCAAAACAGTACCTATAAATATTAAACAATGAATTAGTATCATGCTATTTCACGCCCAAATACCACAATGACACGCTAAAATGTTCACTACTTAATTATTATGTATCTTTTAAATATACAGCTGTAATTTAGATAATCGCCATCAACATTTCCTCTCGCAATCAGCTGCCAAATATGACTCACATTCCCCTATCGTCTTCCCCAGTGTTAAGTCACATATGGCCTTAGGACGTGTACATATTGAGCTCCATTCGCGTAATGTCGACCGGAAGCCGAAATAAAAATCCATTTAATATTTCACCTAACCTAGACTGCTGGTAGAATAAAAAATAATATGATCTTTTTCATTTATGGATAACAATAAATAATGTTTAACGAGATTGAGGTATATATACCATAATACTTAATAAGACTTTACCAGATAAAATAAGTAAGATTTTTTTATCTGATGGACACTTAAAATACCTACTTATACTATCAAAGAAACCAAATCAATCTCAAATCTAAAAGGCTAATGTAGCATGTTGTAAGTAAAAATTTTATCGCGTGGTAGTGAACTAGGATTTTGTTTTATATTACAAGGATGTATCGTCGTATCACACACATTTGAACATAACTAAGGTTGAAAGATTACTTCCATAAAACCGGAACGTCAAAAGGGTCCAAAATGTACACGGCCTTATGCACGTGAAATAATGAGTCACTTTTGGGGCAGGTGTGCATTGGACGTTTAATGTTTATGACAAGAGTACCAGATAGGTAAATTTACAAGGGTGCGATAATATCGAAACAATTGGGCGTTATGAATCATTTGTTTAATTTTAGATTAACGAGACTTAACTATAGGTTACCGGGAGGGTACAAGGTGGTTCATTAGTTAACTGAAACTTCTTTATTATTTAAATCTTCATAATCTTAGTTTTAAGTATAAATTTAATTACCTACCTAATCTACCTGTTGACATTGCCGCTTATTTTTATATAGCTCTGAAATACTTTATGTATATTACAATTAGTATACAATTTTTTGTAGCCTCCTGTCCAACAAAATCTGTTTTAAAACATCACAGGATCACCCTCAATCTTAATATCACTTCATAACACATCACATCTTCATATCACAATAGTATTTTTTAAATAGAAGCGATTGAAATCAGGTCGGTTAATATAAAAATTCGTATATTATAATGCTATGTATTTGAATCCAAGACGCATCTGCTTTACCACGGTAATAATATCTACTATTACCGTGACTTTACTATGCTTTTTAAATTGAATTTAAATATAAGTAGACATAAGCTGGCACATGATTTAAGCCGTTTTAAACCAATCCTTCAACTACCTGTGAGATAGGTGATAATATTGTCACATTGTTTGAATAAAGAAGGCTTTGTCAGATATAGTGAATTTATTATTTAACTTCCTTGACCTCTAGTTTACGACTTATTTCATCGTTTCCTTACGTAACATAAACGAGCAATGAAATAATTCCATTGTAATGTCTGGGGAATAAAATATGCTGCATTTTTTCCACTATTGCGTCAGAGATCGTACACAAATTACTAATTTGCTCATATTTGCACATAAGGCCTCGTCACAATGACGTCACGTGTATCGTGGAAGCTCGACGTGACGCATCCTCAATATGACACGAGAATAACAATTGAGTTGTATTCAGGGGTTTCCTTAAATGCAAAACACACATGGCCTTGTTATGACTTATGTCTGTATAAAAGTTTGCAGCTTGTATCTACTGTTGAATCTAATGTGTGACTCTGTAATTCGATAAAAATCGACTCGACATGGTAAACTCGAAGTGTGATTATTGTTTTGCTTATTACGCCAAACTTCCATAATAATATAATATATAATATTGTTGGTTACGAATTGTTTCATTTTTTTATATTCTTCATTCATAGTGAAACGCGTAATATATTTATATTACTATCATATATAACTCACCGATGAGTAATTCAAGCCTACAAACAATTATATAAATCTCTTCTACTACTTCTTACTAATCCACTATTACAAACACATATAAAAGCATATAAAACATTCTGTTCGAGACGGGGCTGTTATTAGTTCTTAAGAATGGTTTTGAATCTTATACATTGAAAACACTTTGTATAGAAGATTTAATAGAACCCATACTACACCGAGGTGGACTCAACAATAGAAACTCGAGATTGAAATGAAAGCCTTAGTAATAGGAAAAGTAGGTAGATTTATTTTATAGTACGGAAGTAGCAAACGAGCATGCAGGCCACGTGATGGTAAGTGGCTACTGCCGCCCATGGACATCTGTAATCAACCCTAGGTAAGATCAAAGTCTCATCTAAGGTAAGCCACAGGTGCATTGCTACTCCGGAGGACCAAAATAGAATGCCTCGAAAAAGTATGTCTCCCTTACCACACCCTCTAGACCAGAACACAGCAGCGCATAACACTGTGGTTATTAGGCAGAAATAGGTGTGGCGGTGGTGCTTCCGGAGTCGAACCACATAGAGTTCTACCACCTTTCGATAATGTACATTTACTCATTCTTGTTGTGTACGAGGTATAACTAATTTTTAAGCCTAATAATAATTAGATTAGTATTAGAAAAAAAGCCTTAACCGAGCTGATGCAGATGGATCATATTATGTATGCTACATTTATTACTTTAACAGCCATCATGTCTGCTTATTCCTTCTCTGCGTACTATTAATATCACACGTGACTAAGGATGTCGATGTCAGAGTTTTGAAATAAAAACATTTATTAAGTATCATATCAAGTCCACAAATGATTCCCCATTTTAATAGACTTTGAAAATGTAAACAGAGATACATACACAACTTGAGATCAATTCAAATCTTGCTTGTATTAAATATAGGTATGGTGATAAATTCCTCCTTATATTTTACCGCTCGGCCACTGTAACGGGCTGAGCGATGAGCGACACGATGAGCGACGCGATTTTTGCGAGCAGCGCGATGACAATGCCACGGCAATAGGTATTTGGGCTTTTCATTTTCCCAAAACCATTTTAACGCGATTTTTGATTTAAAATGGAGATGCATGGGCATCCATTTCATCGATTTTAAATAATTCTACATCCATTTATCACTATGAGTACTTAATATTAACTCATATTAAAAATATAATATTCGGCGTAAATGTCGGCAATATAGCAATGCTAAAAAGTTACATTTAATAAAAAGTAATACAATTTTATATCAATGTTTTCTGTTGTCGCATTTCTAATATACACTCTTTCCTGGTGCTGATCGCGCAGCGCTGCAGCTTCATGTAATATATATTCTTACTTCATACATTTCTATACATTTGTTCTTTAAGCTTGTCGCCCTACTCTTAGTCACGCTTTCCCTTTCGCTGTCGCGGCATGCCGTGGCCAAGCGTTAATAATGCTTGGAATATAGTGGCCATTTAGTAAGTTTATCCACGTTCACACACCTTTTAACTTCTTTGTTGCGAACTCAGGTATCTCACGCAGGTTTTCTTACGATATTTCCCTTCACCGTTAAAGCAAATTGTAAATAGTTTTTAAATGACCAAACTTTCATCTCATCATATGTGTCAAATTCATTCACAGGGCTATGACTGTTTCTTTCTATACATGAATATTCTATTCAAATCACGACACAAACATAACTGTCATACGATTGTTTAACAGTGACACACCCCTTTAGCAATCACATTGCATGTGTATGACGTGGCTCGGGGATGGAGCTCTGGTAATGACTGACTCACATCCTTAGTCACGGAGGCATCCACGGGAATAGATGTGTTAATGTTGCGTGATTAATTTCGATTAGTGTATGACTATAGTTTCTGTTAATGAACAAACGATACACTATTCGAAGTGAGAGGAATGATAAATTATATACAGATAAACGTTTTGTGATTATTTCTCCTATTCCTAAAAATGCTGTTTCTAAAAATACATAGATCAATAGCGTACGTCAATTCCATTTAGAACATATTTAGATTTAATCATTACTACCTGAGCCCTGCGGTTTCACTCCCGTTTAGAGAACGAGACATTTAAATTGTTATCAGTTTTGATAAGATTTTTTTTATAAAACAAAGATGATAATCAAGCATATTATAATCAGAAAGGAACAGATCTATTAAAGTTCTAAATTATAGTTTATATCTTCTCATTCCACTAAAGTAGGTAATTTATTTTTGATATATGCATGGATTTTGCTTCGATGCTAAGGTAAAACATTTCTCTAAAAACTCTCCTTTCATAGTCTGATTGGCGACTGAGATAAAAGTCCACTTTGCGAATAAGCATATATCAAAATATTCATTGAATACATTTATGCAATATTTTTTCTATACTCGCGTTTATTTACTTTCGTACGAGTACGTGTGCAACGTATCTACGTGTATGGTTGGTGAGGACTTCAAAGTATTTTTCTAAGTTTTCTGAAGGGCTGTACTTAAGTATTACAGGTATACTCTGAATCACATCTTGACTCACAGACGTATATAGGCGTAGATAGTTTAATAATGGATGATTAATTTCAATGAACGGACATCATAATTATGTACCGACAATTACGTACAAATGAATAATTCATTAAAAATTCTGCTCACGATACCGCAAAATGCTCGTTAAGCATGACCTCTGTGCCGATGACTCAAGCGAACTTTGAAGAGATAAGCTTCGCGGTAGTATTTGGTGATTTAAATATGGTAAAGAACCGTATTCCGTAGTGTGAGTTTTTGCGAACAACCAAATACGTTTTTTACTAGTTTAATAGAATTGTACTTATATTTTTTTTATAACATGAAAGTAGCAAACGAGTCCACCTGATGGTAAGTGGCCACTGCCGCTAATGGACCTCTTTAATCAACCCTAGATGAGGTCAAAGTCTTTCCTGAGGTTGGACGCAGATGCGTTGCTCGGATAAGTATGTCTCCCTTACCATACCCTTCGGACCAGAACACAACAGCGCAAAACTGATGTTATTAGCAGGAATATGTGTGACGGTGGTGCTTCAGGAGTCAAACCACAAAAGTTCGACTGCCTTTAAGTTATTTTTAAGATATGGTCAACATGTGTAAGTATGCATAGATAACATTTAATAATTATTATAGGCCTGCATAGGACATTATATTGAAAACATTTCAGGTATAAACTCAAAACTCAGCCATCAAAAGATTAACACAATAACTTAACTATAGTATAACACGTAAAATTAGAAATATGTCTCCGAGTAACATTCGTCGCCAACCCATTTGTGGTTTGTTAGTTAGACGGGCTTAGAATATAGTCCATATACGTATAATATTCATAGTCAAAGGTACTGGCCAAGTGCCTATTGGTATAGTCTCTTCGTACACCCTTGAGAACCCTTCTTTTATAAAGAGATCTCAGGCGTGTAGGTTTCCTTTAACCCGTTTGCTTCACCACGTATGCAAATAATAATTACTTTTTAATTTGCGCAAAACCAAAAAAAAAGACGAATAGATAACCTCTTTTATTCCTTTGGGAAGTCAGTGAAAATTCAGACCTTGGATCCATGTTTAAGAGAACGAGGTTTCAAACCACTGAACTAGACAACCACATTTTTTTAGTATTATTAATTATCTTACATAAAAAATACGTAGATTTTTTTAAGAAAAAATCGCATATTTCGGACAGAATGTCATGAAGCTTAATTTATGCCTGGCTTGCATTCAGTAACGTTTTTCTATTTTTCTAATGAGCAGGACTTTTATTTCAGTTTTCAGCACCATTTTTACAACGCCTATCAAATACAACAGATAGTTGATTTTCAGAGAAGGATCCTCCAAACATATTTGTACGTGTCCAACCAAATGAGATTATGAGACCTACTGATTTCAAACAATAAAGCAATTTTGACATAGTATTTGACAAATATTTTTGTTTCTATAATTAACACAGTCTCATTAGTCAACTCATAGTATTAAATGGATTAACCATTGACTTTTTCCAAGAAATTATCTTTCATATTGCATGAAAAGTGACCACAGTTTATTACCAATAGACATTCCAACAATGTTCCCAGAAATATGAGAACAGTAGCTCAACAAATAATAAATAATGAGAATGATGTGCAATATTTACCAACCAGAACATTGTTGACTGTGATGACCAATTTATGTATTAATTGTAGGATGTAATGTAATAAATATTTCCCATTCAACTAATTGTTGGCTTTTACCCCACTGGGTCAAAAGGAGGGTAATATAGCTAAAAATCTTCCTACTTATCCTATCTATGCTATGAAAACATTTTGTTCATATATTGATAGACAATTCCATGAAAAGCAAACATCGAATAATATTTTTACTGCAGCCTTTCAGGGGGCTGGTACCCATTTCCTAAATGAAGGCAATGGAATATCTAAAAAGCAATACGTAAAAGATATATTTCCACGTTGGATCAAACTCATGTTTTGTCATCGAACTTTCAGTTTGAATGAAATTTTATTGTGTAAACTGTATTGTGTTCCAGGAAGTCGATTTTTTTATCCTGGGAATTTCCAGTAACGAGTTCGCATTTTCCGAGAAAAAAATGTCCCTAAATCAATGCTGAAACAAACTTCTTGACTTATATATGTCTTCCCTACCCTTGGTATCAGGCAGCAAGACAAACACGAATGTTTATGTTTAATAGAGATAGGTAACAGCAAATGTAGTGTAGCCACGAAGCCACTCGCTTCAAATCAAGTTGCGAATCATTTACATATGAAATGCTCCCACGCTTCAAGGTGGATCACAAATGTCTTGTAATTCGCTCCAAGTCCTTAAGCAATAAATGAGTCAGAGATTTTAAAAAGGATATGTTGTGCTGGTCGAGTGACCGAGTTCGTTGCACAGATACAATCATAAAGTTGAATGACTCCCTGACTCATTCTTTTGCAACTGCGGTACGTTCTTGAAAAGGTCAGTCTTTTAAGGTTCCGTAGTTGATATACTTAAACGCTAATTTTAATAAAAATATTCTTATGTTATTAAATTGTACACCTTTTAACTGAGGATTACTAAGAGAAAGTTAATATGATATGAGAGCATCTATACCTTTGATACATTAATAATTATTAATAATTATGAAGACTTTTATAAAGAAATATACTAATAATGTAATATGCAAGTGCAAGAAGTAAATTTACTTCAAATTTCAGATATTTTCAAAACTATTGTCGGATACTTACGTGTGGTGTGTGGACTTTATACATTTTTGTTTCTAGAGAAACTCAATAGCCATTGATATTATATCTAATATTATAATATAATATAAGTACTCATGTGTTAAATTATATGTACAATGTAGGTATGCTATGATGAGTACTTACGAAAGTTTAAATATACCGGTAAATTATTTCGTATGGATGTTTCGTAGAATAAAATACGGAACCATTAATGAATATAAAACGATTCTTGTTTTATCAAATGTTGTATCAATGGACTCAAGCAATTATTCGTTGTTAGGCATTGTATCAACAACATTTAATTTATGATACGAATATTTGGACAGATTCTGTTTTGTAATAACCAGCACTTAATATTAAGTATTTTAAAAGATGTGGGTAGTTTAACATCATTAACGAAGGTTATAAGATTTTGTAGAGCTATTTCAAAATACTTTTTCATAGATACTGTATATATAGAGATTTATACTCTTCATCTGTATACCCTTTTTTAAACGAAGCTTTACACGCCCCATTTTTTCCACTTAAATGCACATTAAACGTGAAATTTATGACTCTTCAGTCGTTTGTTAATTAAGTGTGCTAACATCATCAGACGTTTAAAATGGAATGAATCATTACAATTTAAGAAAGTACTTTAATGGTAGAAATCCATTAATATAGTAATTTAAATATAAAAATAGTAAAAAACTGCAAGATACATACACAGTGTACAAATTTTTATTACTATAGTAGGAATAGGGTTTGATTCCCGGAGTGACTGAACTTTTAATTGCACACGGTCCTTTTTTGCCTTGATGGCGTTAAAATGAACTTATTTAGTCACAATCTATAGACTAAGATTAACATGTTTGTTTGTAAATAATTTTGTTCGTTGTAAATAGATATGAAATTATCTTACTTTACTATTATCTGATTTTCTTCACGTAATATGCGCCTTAATTGATCAAAGGTACTTCATATAATTTCATCAATGTATGATATCAACACATGACTCACAAACCACTTATCACTTATTATAAGTAGATACTTGTTCCACTCTCATAAGTCGGTCAAATAGAAAAGGTCAGTGATACACTCAGCCAAGATAATATGATCTATTCGTAAATAGATATTGCCTTAATATTTGAATATCTTGAATACAAATTCAAAAAGAGCTATAATTTTATCCTTACAAGATACTAAAAAAATGTTCTAGGTTCTATATTTGATCCTTTGCTGGAAATCTAGTCATATTAATGAATTCTGTTATCTGTAATGTATCACAGAGTGTCCCTGTAATAGTCTATGCAGAATCACGGCATCAGAGATATCACTAGAACCTTGCAAGGAAACGTACATTCGTGAGTATCTATACTAATGTTATAAAGCATTAGAGTTTGTTTTGTTCAACGCGCTAATCTCGGGAATCACTGGTTCGGATTGAAAAATTCTTTTTAGTCGCCTCTTACGACAGGCAGGGGACACCGTAGCCGTATTCTACTGCCCGGCTGCAGGATGATCAAATAGTTTTACCTAGCACTGGGAGACAGATGATGAATGATAATTCTAGTTTATACACAAAGATAGTTGAAACTGTTTCGTTCTACAACAAGCAATTTGTTAAATTTTCTAGATGTTTAATTCAATTTTTACCATGGCCGAGAGTCTAGCTTATAACTACGCCTGAGTCGGCTTAAAAATTTTATGCTCTATTTGTCCTTTCCCTGGCACTTCGCCAACTTCGCTCAGCATAATAATTTTTAGAGTTTTATTATCAACGAGATTGAACGTAACTACCAACTATGCCGGTTTATTGCGAGTGGCAGATTAATTGAAATAAATTCCGATACATTCTGAAATATATAAGGATTTTTTATCAGTCAGAAGAAGCAAACGAGCATGCAGTCCACCTGATGGTAAGTGGTGACTGCCGCCTATGAACATCATAAGCGACTTCATAGAGAACAGGGGTCCTGCCTGATGTTGATCATAGATGCGTTGCTACTCCTGAGGACTAACATGATCGCCACATATATAAGTGAGCCGGCAACCACACCCTTAAACCGAAACGCTAGAAATAGATGTAGCGGTGGTACTTCCCCGGTGGAACTAGAATATAACGGTCGGTTATCTCTACATAAAAGTATTACCTACTGTAGAGGTTCTGAATTCAAACCTATTGTACTCAAAAGTAATATTTGAAGAGGCGCCACATGAGAACAATAAAGGATTGACGTTACAATTTTCGGAATCGAAACAGTTACGCTGGGTTACGTTACGTTACGTAACAGTTACAGTATTGATATTTTAATATCTGATTTTAGACTAATATTATCGCCAAATAGATACATTATAATATGATACGTATTTTAATACGTTAACATATTATAATATTTCAATATCATCCATGCATAGATATGAGTTTAATATCCTTTACCCTTTTTACGAGTATATTTGAAAAAAATAAATCACTTATTTTAGCGAAGAGGGCATGATGATAATTTATTAATGTAGTTAAACGTTCACTAACCGTAACTTAGCATACTGGATTAATTCCTAAGCACTTCTCATTCGGAGAAACTATCGTGATGATGCCACAAATGAACACATCATATGGGTATCATGTTCTAACAAAGTGTAATTAAATAATGAAAACAAGATTTTTATATATAACTTAAACTACTTATTTTCACCAACAAAAGTGTCACAAAAAGCAAAATAAATCATTGAGTTAAAGCCCTAATGTATAAGTACCTTCAAAGGTCCCCATTTTGCTCTATCTATCGATAATATATACAATATATAGACAAATGAAAAAATAGTTTAAAATGAAACCAAAAACTTGCCGTTAAATAGATGTCTTCGAAAACTGTACCGTATTACTTAAGTAATGAAAGAAAAAGCTTTGTATATTTAACCCACCATTTCCCGCTGTCTAATTTGAAAGTCATTCAAATCGAGGCTTCAGTTCAATTGCTGACCTCACGTTGGTTTTTTCGCAATCGATAAATTGCGTATTCATATGACAGGTGGATTTTTGCCAACGGTTTATTGATAACTTTTGTGCCAAAACACACACAAAGATAACTAACTTCTTGTTTTGCTTTATGTAATAGTAAAAGAGCATGTAGTATATCTAATATTAACGCTCATTGTATAACATAAGCATTCTCTATAAAAGAAAGGGAATTGATACCCTGGTCACTGAAATAGAATGACATCGTTGCCTATTTTCAAGATCGGTTTTCACCGTCCAATAACCGACATCTATGTGAAGAAAAGATACTATTTTTTATTACAGTCCACGTGATGGTAAATGGTTACTACCGCCCTTGAACATCCGTTAGCCACTTCATATAGAACAGGAGCTCTATAAAGTCGATCACAGATGCGTTGCTACTCCTGAGGAGTAAGATAGTAGCCTCATATATAACAGCTTCACGCCAAAAATAGGTGTGACGGTGATTCTTCCCCGGTCGAACTACACTGGTTCTACCATCTGTTTAATTATATAATGACAATTGAATATTTAAAGATATGTTTACCTTTGGTGCAGATATCTCGTGGAATGAACTGGGGCGTGGAGCCGGCCCGGCGGCGACGCAGTCTACGGGAACGCTGTAGTCCGCACAGAGAGCGGCCTGAAAACAACAAATCTAATGTTAAATAATTGAACATAGTACTCAGAAGATTACTCATAGATGACATAGGTAACACTTTTTGTGGCATGTACACATGACATTAATAAAAAACAATAATAAGTACAAAATAATCATATCCAGAACGTAAATCTTAAAATGTGTTACCGAAACGAAATAGAAACCGAAAATAACTGTAAAGCAGATCAGTATCTCTATCATAAATTTATTATTATTTTAGAAGGAATTTAGTATAATTAGTAACATAATTTGTATATTGTATAATTATCCTTATTTTAATAAGTAGGTATACAAATAGAGATAAAGATCATATCCTAGAGATCCCTATCATACCAATGAATTGAATACTTTTAAATCAAATATAAAATTCATAAAAATAGATCAGGCTCTAAAATTTACTTAAAAATATTAAGCAGATACGTAGTAGGAGCAAATCTATAGTGAGGATGAATTCAATATTCTTAATGAAAGGTAAAGTTTGGTTCTTATGGCAAGAAGATAATCTGAAAATAAATCAAACTAACGAGGTTTGAATCCAGATGCACATATGCTTCGGAGACTAATTGATTAGATTTCTCATGTAATCCTTATGTTCCAACGCTTGTAAGTTATTGAATTGATGTGCGGGACGATATTTTCGAGAGTATTGATGTATTTTTTTATATGACATGAAAAATAAATTATGACAGTTTAAATGGAATTCATATTACAACTGTTTTATCGTCGGAAGTTGCTGACCAAACTAACCGATGAATTATATCTCAATCGACCCCGTTAATCATTGTACGCAATTCATTCATCCGTTCACTCGACATAGCTATTCAACCCTTAACTGAGAACTGAGGTGAATACTTGTAAATTAATTTCGTCACTGAACAATAGTCCTTGTATCTCCCCGTTCCATATAACGTAGCCGATTCAATTGGAAGAGTAATGCAAACAAATCGGGCATACTGTGTTGGAGGCAAAACCAATAAAAGCGTAGAGTACCATCAACGAAATCCAACCCCATTTGCAAGGAGTCAACATTAATTGGGCGCAATTATCTTTTTGTTTTGCCCCCGAAATGAAACCGTCTCTGCCCATTAATTATAACCTTAGGAAACACCAAGTTAAGCAGTTCAAATATTTCTACGAAATATATTCGTAAAGCTCTGGGCGCTGAAAGTTGTAAAATTCAAGTAATTTAAACCCCTCATAAAGTTTGCTTGGAAATAGTTTGCAACAAGTTGAATAAATTTACAATTTCAGGTGCACTTTCATCTTAAAGGTTTAACGTCATTCAATAGTAGAGTTGTGGTAAAGACATACGAGAATAAGCAAAGCTGATTGTAGAACAATCGGATTAAACGTTCACTTTAGTGTACTTGTATGCATTTGTAGACTACTCGAAGTGAAGTCTTATGTATTTTGCATTATTTCTGTTAAAGCAGTACTTAATTATTTAAAGTCTATTAGCTAGTTTAGTTACCTAGCCTGATATTTGCCGCTTTAGACTCAGATTAAAGGATTTAAAACACTTCTGTTTAAAAAAGCGACGCTGTTAAAAATTGCAAATAAACATTAGGGAGTTATATGCATCATACATCTTTATATGCATTGCAAATAAAACGTCTTTACCAAATGTTGTTACTTGCCCATTTTGTATTTAAGTTGGTTGGTAGTATTAACACTTGTGACTTTGACAATTTTCTAACATATATTATGTATTATATATCAGTTTACTTTAAGTTATACATATAAATCGGTTGTAGTGTATATAGGGAAATGTGTGTTTATGAGGTTATGAAAAGCCGCATAGTTCGTATATTGAGTTATGCAGACGGAGGCTGATGGCGTCGCTCATATGCGCCGTCTGGCTTTGCCCCTAGCTGCCTTCGATAGGATACTTAATGACCGATGTTAGCCGCCAATTTGCGAATACTTAAGGCATGGCTTTATTTACTTATAAATCTTTAACGTTTTAGTATTATAGCGGAAACTATGTAGGAAATTTAAATACATATTACAGTAAATTATAGTTATGCACTACTGACTATACAAATTTTACACTACAGTGATTGCAGGTACCTACTCGACGGCGGCACCTGACTGTCATACCAAAATTAAAAATAAGCACACATGAATTAAAAATAAACTTAGTTTTTTACACGTGTTACATAAACTATAGGCATAATGAATATACAGTCACAACTCATCGGCTAAACCCAAAGAAAAAGCATCAAAGAACGCGTATTACAGGAACAAATATGTCTAAACGTTTTTTCTTTTCAATTTTAACAGTCAAAATTAATAGCTACGTTGACTACAAAGACGTGTACCTCCTCCCTTCTGTTGCAAAGGTCGCTTCGATCAGATTATCATAAGTCACAGATCAACGGAGCGGATAGATAAAATTATCTGCGACAAAGGTCCCCCTTAATTGTTTTATCTGTGCCCACAGTTCGTTGCGTGGCTGAAAGCCGAATTCTTATTTAAAACTTCCAAAGTTTAGTGAATGCAGGTTTTTTTAAATTTCTTTAAGCTTTTTTTTAACGTGTATGTGTATTTATTAGTCTTATTTAAGGATAGGCCGTGTTATAAATATTATGATTTATATAATAAAGCCTACATATTAACAGAGCGAATGTAGAATACAGTAAATTATTCAAATCATCTGACTTCAATAGTAATTACAACTAATATCAAAGCAACAAATTATACCGATGAAAAATTTAGGTTTTAAATAATTCTACTCTCTGTACGTTTCACACAACTTTCACAATATCTCATTAAAGACGTATATTAACCTCTATAAATATGCCAGGAGAAACATATAGTCTATTAATAATAAAGGAATTAATTCATTCAATATTGAAATTCATAGATTCATCTTTCCCCTTTCAAAATATATTTACTATTGAGGGTTGTAGTTGACCAAACAGGGACAGTGAAGAGGCTCGCCACGAAACGTGCCGATTTTAATCAACTCTTATAACCCTAACTTATTCCACGCTCGATGAAAGAATAAATGATCGTAAATAATAAATGAACCCAATGAATGGTTCCTAGCATACATTTTAAGTATACACACGCTTTCTACACTCATAGCCCCGCATTAGGATTTTCTCCTGTGTCGTGGGTGCCATGGACACACAAAGACGAATACACAAACACCCAGACCCAGAACAGAAGTCCAAACTCTTCATTCAGATGTCTGTCTGGCCGGGGATCGAACCCGGGACCCACTGCGTGTCAGACCGGTACGGTGATCGCTCCGCCACGCGGGTCGTCAGTCAGTATGTTATAAGTATTAGCGGTAGGACTAAAATATAAAGATACGACGTTATTTGATATAAGAGACTATTTTTTGAAGTACGTAACATAAGGATAAAATTGATTACAAAGACGCATCTATATTTTTTTTATTAGACTGAAGTAACAAACGGGCATTGAGTTCACGTGTCGGTAAGTGAATACCACCAATGTACATCTGTAAGCAACTTCATATAGGACGGATATTCTATCTGATGTCGATTACAGATACGTTACTCCCCGGGATTAAGATGGTCGCCTCATAAATGAGCCAGCAATCACACCATTCCACCGAAACGCAAGAACTTCTTCACGCTAGGTGTGACGATGGTACTTCCTCGGTTGTACTATATTCATAGGTTCTACCATCTGGTAAATATTCAATGTGATATTAAATAACTCACTCCAGCAAATATATAATTAACTAGCTGAGATCGCGGTTTCAATCGCGTTTAAAAGAAGTGTAACGTGACATACATTAACCGAAATTTTATATCTGATTAGAAAAAAAAAACCCCGATTTTGAAACATTCTTCATCGGTGCTCCGCTCCTGTTGATCTTAGCGTGATGATATATAGCCTATAGCCTTCCTCGATAAATGGGCTATCTAACACCGAAAGAATTTTTCAAATCGGACCAGTAGTTCCTGAGATTAGCGCGTTCAAACAAACAAACAAACTCTTCAGCTTTATAATATTAGTCTAGATAAGGTCGTAGAAAATTATTCTTGAATAACATAAAGTAATCAATACCTAAAACAAACTCATATCATAACATATTACCGATATCTACAGAAAATCCAACCATATTTCAGAGTCTTTATCGTCTGGTGAACATAAGGATAAGCTTTATGGAGCAAAGCAAATGACCGTAAAGGTTCAACTCGTTTTGACCTCTGAACTCATTGATCCTTGCCATAATATTATGCTCATATTTGACGAAAACAAATAACATATCTTTGCATCTCATATTAGTGTGCCTTTACTAAAGGTGAATAATATTTCAGCAAATAATTTATAATAACAATTTATGAGACAAAATTCACTTTTACTAATTAATTTTAAATTTTGGTGTAGAATTTCTTCTTGGAATTTCTACTTTAAATGTTTGTTAAATAATTCACACACTGTTAAATAATTAACACGCGTCTTTTATTATAATAGAGAGGAAAGAGCGATTTTGGTCTATATAACGTAAATTTAGTAGTAGTAGAAAATAAACGGATATTAACAAAAACTTGATATTACATAAATATAAAGGACGAATACTATCAACTAAAAATATAATATCCTTGAATATTTCATAGAAAATTACCGTAATGGATGCCTCTTTATTCGCTTCCACCATTGATTTCAGCCTGAAAGCTGACGCAGCGACACCGACGCTAGATTTGATTTATAGCCGTCTATTGTGGCTAGTTTTAGTTAACTGAAGTGGAATGGACGATAAGGATAATCACGATATAACGTTATTAATGAGTTTTTTTTTCTAATTAATAGCTATTAACTTGTAAAGTTGAAGGATTTTTATTATTTTTATTAGAAACTAAGTTTGCTATCTATACTAGTATATAAAAATGAGATGAGTGTGTTTGTGGCTGTTACTCAATCACGCAAGAACCACTGGTCTGATTTACATGACATTTTGCATTGATGTAGCTTATTTACCTGGTCAACTTATAAGCTCCACGTGATTTCGATATATTTTACTATTTTAAGATAGCGACTATATTTATATCTCGTAGCGAAGCACGAGTAGGTACTTCAGTTAGTATAAATATAATATAAATGCACATTAGTCGTCGACGCATTTTCGTCCCACTGCTGGGACTGAGATCATCTCTCAGTTTGAGAGAATTTCGAGCCGTAGACCACCGCGCTGGCCAAGTGCAAATGCGTAGACAAATGCATTATTATACTATTACTAGCTTACCCGGCAAACGTTGTTTAGCCATATAAATGATTAAATTACTAAAATTGCTATTAAAAAATAGGGGTTGGTGATAAAAGGGTAAAAATTTATGGTTGTATGTATTTTTAATGCCACATTATAGAACAATAAAAACAAAAAAAAATGTCCAAAAATTAAGAAAAAAATGTTAAGGAAGGAGGTGTAAGTTAACTAATATTGTGACACGAGAATTTTATACATAAGATTATATATATTATATAACCATATACTGACTTCTTTATGCTATTTTATATTATTGTGAGAAAATGTTAAATAAAAATGTGCAAAATTTTGTCTGTAAGCACGTGTAAAATTAGATTTTGGACGTGTGATTATAAAATTTGCATAATATAAAGGTCGAACCTTTACCTTTTTACCTTTGTACAGTGCTACAATATTTTTTCAGCGGTAGGTAATCGAAAATGAAAACCCT
>MOOZ01000782.1:440910-452211 GCA_002930495.1 Cecropterus lyciades
TGTGATAAAATCTTCATGGGAAGCAATGCATCTGTGACCTGAGGTATGATTTCAATCCTACCTAGGGTTGATTACAAAACCTTGCATAAATTCAATTGCAAATAAAGTGCCCGTCCATTAATCTTAAGCCACAAAACTATTAATCCGGCTCGAAGGACCAAAATTGAATTCGGTCTAAAAGGATCAAAATTCTGTACGCTCGGAGAGAAGTGTCCGAGTAACGAAGACAAATCAAAGTCTCGGTGACCTGCGTTGGATGGACACCCTCTAAGGCGCGAGACAGAAAGCCATTAAGTCAAGATAGTGGTATTTATCTTAGCGTCCCTCGTCCACTGAGGTGACTCGAATGTTTTCTATTAACGCCACTCCTGTAGGTAAATTCACTTTTCAGGATTGTTTGGTCAGTAAACCTCCAAGTACATTAAGGTTTTCAGATTGGGTTAACCTCAAACATACCTATTTCTGCCTACATATAATAAAAATAAAATATCTGTCGGATAGGAAGTAGTTACGAAAATAGTAACGGTTAAATCATTAACCTAACGCTACAGAAATTTACATCGGTCATTATAATATCGGAGAGACCACGTAAAACATGAGAAATTATTTAAGTAAATAAATGTCCTTAAAATATGATATGTTGTGTATTTTATAACGGTGAATATTTCACTCTACACTCGAGGGAAATTTTAGCCCATTAGTAAATTACTTAGATATTAATTAATAAACACACTGTGGAATTCAGGTTATGTTTTCGGTAACAGGCTTTTACAAGTCCTTTTAATCTTAAGGATGTTCACTATAATTTTAAAACTTACTAAGTTTTTCTACCAATAATTAGACTTAAACTACAGATAGATAGACGATCGTTTGCTTATTTGTTAAAACAACCAAATGAGGAAAACAGTCGTTCATAGTTATTTACATCAATATAATATCTATTCAATAAGCCATATTCTCAGCAGATTGTTTATATTGTGAGTTAAACATTGAATAAAATTGTGTATATTTATAAGGCTTACCTTTGTAAGCCTTTGTAATCTCTTTAGATTTTAATATTTATCTCATATAATGTTCGTTGTTTCTTTCGTTTGTTGACTCGCACTACTACGTACCTACATATGTATATATTTATTGCTTACGGTGTAAAACAGACTAATTTTTTATAATGCCAATTTTTCGTTCCAATTTCAGTGTGAAAAGTTAAGATATATTTACTAAAATTAATCTAACGTTAAGGTCGAAAATAATTATACATGAAATGTAGGGCAAAGTAAGTATTCCAAGCCTGAAACATGAGTCATACTATCATCGACTTTCAGGTTGCGTGGTTCGCGTGTCTGGGGCATTTATAGCGGTCGTATGCAAATACCTTGGCTATTATTGAAAGAACACGTCAACTCTCCTTGGAAAAATTGCCAAATATATATTGGTAGTATTTTGTAGAACATCAATCAATGTTATACGTAAAATTTTATGGTGAAGTGCGTTCATATATTTATTTGACAATAATTAGGATTTGAAAAGTAGCTAGCGCTATATAGCCATGTCGAAAATGGTAGTATTATTTACAAAAAAAAGATCGACATGTACAAAAAAATAACACTTATTTTTTGCACACATCATATCATAGGACATAATTAATAGGAGATATCCTTATTTCTCAGGTATCTGAAATAAATATCTGATCAACTGTATTACACATATATACTGTAGTTATGACTTGATATAAGAAGAACACAGTGTTCCTCTTATATATATAGTCGATAGCAATCGATAGCAGTCGATACGTAGCTTACTATCAAGACAAGCTTTACTCAAAACACGAGTATACAATCTAAAAACTTATAAAATGAATTCAGTAAAATATCCCTGTTAACAGAAATGCTTATTAACAGCGATATCAAAACATGAAAATGAAACTTAAGAATACAGTGATGGACTCCAAACAATGCTCTCTAAAGACAATGTTAATACGAACTGTCTGAAAGCTAGTCAAAACATCGCAAAATAGTGGAAGACTTTGTAAATATAAAATTAGACTTACGACGTTTCCAGTCATTCGCTTTGGCGCCACGATTGAACCTCGTACGTTCTAACATTAGTCACAAGCAATTACATTCCTGCTACTTTTATAAAAACCACAAATAATGTTCCAATTCC
The DNA here is from genome assembly GCA_002930495.1 of Cecropterus lyciades. Classification (NCBI taxonomy): domain Eukaryota; kingdom Metazoa; phylum Arthropoda; class Insecta; order Lepidoptera; family Hesperiidae; genus Cecropterus; species Cecropterus lyciades. The sequence goes on from MOOZ01000782.1 coordinate 443,074, forward strand.
CAAGCATGACTCACTGGTAGTACTGCCACGTATTCTAAATTCAGTGAGACTATATTTGATATTTGACATTGTTTCACCGTCGTCACACATGTTTCCGCCTAACAACAACAATGTTAAGCGCTGCTGTGATTAAAAGGTATAGTAAGGCATAAGAGGCATAAGCATAATAATAATAAATATTTTATTTGCTCTCACAAAATTACTTAGACCTTAAAGCTAAAACTATGGACGACCTTGAACCTTGGTTGTAAGAGTCTGGTGGCTTATATAAATATATCTGTAATGCAGGTCACTAGTTCCCGTACCCAAGTTCTTAATGATGGATAGTTTTGTGACTCTCGTAATCTAATACGTAGCACATTAAAGATATTAGACCAAAATGAAAAAAAGGTACATACTTAAAAGTCTTAGGATTTTAAGCTAAAGTTTACAAGCTACAGCTTTTTATTGGAGCTTAATATAAAACTATATAATATTATACTGTGAGTTAGCTGTGTATGTGTGTGTTTGTGTGTGTGTATGTGTGTATGTATGTGTGTGTATGTGAATATACCGTTGAGTGCATTGGTGACGTGATATTTTTTAAAAGAAGAACGAGCATATATATAAGAATACTAGTGGAGGGGAAGTGAGGTGCAGAGGTAAGGTTTGAAAGGATAATTATATAAGCAAGTCTGGAAGATTATTCTATCGAACATAATAATTTTTCTGTATCCTCGTACGTTAGAGTGTTAAGGTAATTTATTAGGGTGTGCTTACATATGCTGTAGAGGAGTTGATAAATATTAAGTTTTTCGTTCATTTTGTTGTATAATTGATTACCTTGATGACCGAAAAAGTTGTGAGACATGGAAGTGATGAATCTTTTGGTCGGGCATATCATTCTTTTCCTACGCATACCTTGGGTGATATTAGGGTATTAAGTTGACTGGGAGTGTTTTCTGAGAGTAATGTGCAATAAATATCTTTAGCGAACGAAGAGCACGTCCTAGTCCTTATAGAATTGGGTAGTAGGAAAACGGAATGAGAGGCCAGCACCTATTTTTAGAAAAGCACGTTGAGCTCTTTCTACTTCTATAATATGGAACTTTGCAACGCCTCCCCATGCTGCGATGCAGTAGTCTACTAATTATTGATATAGGGTGAAATAAAACATTATAATTATTTTTTCATCAGCTACTAATCGAAGGGACTTAAATATCAATATAAGCTTGCGTAATCTGTTAACAAGCAGTTCTATATACGGTTTGAAGCGGACAGTGTGATCAATGATGACTCCGAGATATTTAAGAGTATCTGTTCGTTCAATCTTTGGGCAGGAAAAATTTACTGATCCCAGATTACAGAATTGTGCTGTTATAGATAGAGAGGGCATATTTGCAGCGTTACAACTTAAGAGAACAACTCATCTGTGGCCAACGTCAGGTAACAGTCTAATTTTTTTGGGATGGATTACAGATAGTCATGAGCGGCAGTAGTCATTTAATTTGCCATTGGTGGACAGTATACTTGTTTTCGTATTTCGAAAGGCACTTGATTTCATTTATTACATTATTGATATCACTAAATATAGTAACTATATTATGTACCTATTCGGTTCAGCCATTGCTAAATTACAATGTTTATTTGCAAGAAAACAATGTATACTTACTGTTTATTTAATTGTTTTTTTCCTGATCGTACGAATTCATTTTGAAGATATGAAATAAATTGGAAGACCTCTGGCCGCGTTTACAAAATATTTGAGGTTCACGAAATAATAAAAATGAAAATGATTATTTACATTTAGAAAACTACGTAGTAAAATATCCTTATTAAATTTAATTGTATCTGGCTACACCACTAACTACGTAATCATTTCGAACGACCTTCCACGATATAACGATAACTTTCGCGTAATATCGATCGTTCCAGAAAAATACTAATATGAATTTTCTATATAAGTATGTTAGCAAACTTATATTTAGTAATGTTTAACTAGAAACAGGTTTATTCTTAGCTTGTTTAACTTTTAACAATATTTCAATATAGCTAAAAACAAATAACATACAACTTAATAATACATTGATATCGAACAGAATATATTTTAGTTGAAATCTAAACACAAATATTAAAATGCTATTTCTATGCTAAAATTTCATTTAACTAGGTTAGTCGTTTGTGACATATTTTTTTATTATTTACCTTTACCAAGATAAACATCAGTAACAATCCATATTTGACATATCGTGAATTTAATGACACTTAACTCACATAGTAAATAAGGAAAACGTTTATTATTATTGTCACGCCCACAGCGCACCACTACATATTAGCATAGATAATCACATACAAGGTTATACCATAAACTAAATCTAAAGCAAAAAGATAAAAAATAGTTCAATATGACTCAGCGTTAGTTAGCCATTTCATAGTTTCCCACAACAATGTAAACAACACAGTTCAATGTAACATGATTCAACACTAACCTTTAAAAGCTCGAAAAGGTTTACGTAACACCCCTGAATCACCTGGCTGATGAAAGAACATGGAAAATGCATTTTAATGGCAAAGGATGTGAGGAAGTGTGAAAGAAACGTCATATTGCTAAATCATTCACAGAAATCTCATATTGCCGAATCATTTACTGATGCTTACCGTGTCAATATGTGTTAGATGTTTCTGTATAAAGTATGCTATTGAAATGAAGCAGTGTGTAAGAAAAATAAAATTATTATAAAGATTGTTAATATAAGCAATAGATATTGGATAATATGTTTAAGTAATTTCTTATTTTGTAACATAATATCGCAATTGAAAGACTAGAAATTTGGCCTTTCATTATTTCGTATTGATTAGAATATAAGAAGAACGGTACCATAAAGACAAAATTCTTCATATTTCGTACTATACTTAAGTTGCAAACGACCATACAGTCCATCTGATGGTAAGTCTATCATTTATGAGAATCTCAGATAACTACATAGAATCCCCGCTTTCAAATGTACGAATTCCAATTAAGATTACAATAGTTCTACCCGAGGTAAACCAAAGCGTTGCTTGCTAGCCTGATTTTTAGGGTTCCGTAGCCAAATGGCAAAAATCAGAACCCTTATAGATTCGTCATGTCTGTCTGCCCGTCTGTCCGTATGTCACAGCCACTTTATTCAGAAACTATTAAGACTACAGCGTTTAAACTTGGTAGGTAAGTGTATTCTGTAAGCCGCTTTTCGAATCATGTACAAAAATAAAAAAATATATTAAATTTAGGGGGCTCCCCATACATGGAACTGGAACTCAAAAAATTTTTTTCATATTACCTACACGTGTAGGGTGTCTATAGAAAGGTCTTTAAAAATGACATTTTGTTTGAGAGATAAGCCCTTTCAAAGCGGTAAAATGTATGCCCCCCCCCCTCTATCTTTTAAGCTAAGGGAGTGAAAAATCAGAATAAAACATATGTTGTAGATGTTAAGGAAAACTTTCAACGAAAATTGGTTTGAATAAGATACGGTAGACAGTTTTTGAGATATAGCACTTTTTCAAAAACCGAATAACATAACTTTGTAATTCGTACAAACACCATGAAAAACAAACTTATGTTGGTAGTTGGAAAACTGTTCAACTTTATACTTTATTTATTTAACGATAATGCTACGGAACCCTTCGCCCGCCAGTCCGAATCGCACTTGGCCGCATTTTTAAATTGGCACACCTCGGATAAGGACGACCTTTAAAACCAAAACAATGCAGCGGTTAGTGTCGTGCTAAGTGTGATACAAAACATATAGTTTTAAAAACTTAACTTTATCTGCAGGGACAGCAATAGGTTCCAAACAACTTTAGGTACGTGTATAAATTGCCATATTTCATATGTCATTACGTAAACTATCGAGATAAAAAAATGTTTAATCTAGGACCAAATTACCCATTGATCATGACTCAATTCAATTATTCTTGTCACTGAATGTTCTTTTAAACAAAAGTGGTTTTTATAATACAGGAAAAAAGTAATATAATCGGATTCTATAATTGCCATCAATACTACAAGGGATTTTCCTCAACTCAACTTAAAAATAAAACAATTAATTTGTAACTTACATTATAATCATGATTAAATGACTCATAAAATAACATTTATAACTAGATTACATTATTTTTCCTGGAAGTCAAAGCGGTATTGATAGTAATAAATAGTTTTATAAAATGGATTTCTCCATACAAAAGTAAAATATCGAATTACTAGAATGAAACGTAACTATCCCAACTGAGTAGTTTTCTACCCTTTTAGCGCTACCAATTATTAGTTGAATATCATTTCAACATTTATATTATGTGTAAAGGTATAAAGACAAACGAACAATTTTCAGTTAATAGTCCTCGCAATGGGCTTCGTGCTAGTGGCAAACTGTATAACTTTAAATTATGTGGTAAGTATAGACAAAATCGATTTAAATAAACAGTATTAATCTACGTATTAACAGTAATAGCCTTACTATTGATTGCGTCACCCCAAGGACGGATAAGCCCTCAAGTATCATTACATTATGATATTATTGCCTTTAGGTAAAAGAAAAAACACAAAAGACAGACGAATAAGAATATCTGAAAGGTTGATAGTGAAAGTGAACAAGCGAAATGCTAGGCTTTACCCGACTTTTAAATTTACCTACATTATCCTCTTCAGACGTTAATAAATAAGCGTTCCAATGTATTTATATACAATGATGAATCAAGCCATTTAACATGTCAATCTGCGCCATTTCTATAATTGTTTCATGCTAGTTTGGGTTGAATAAAGATCCTTATTTTCATTTAACTAAGATTAAAAATTAAATATACATAAAGCCGTGAGGTACAATGAACATACCAGGAATTGGCCTATGACACACATGACGGATGGACACAGATTTTTCTGCAATGATTCCGATTATATGTAAATTTTTGAATCATATATCCGGTAGTAGGTATAGGAAACACTTTAAACTTCAGAAGAATTACAGAAAAGGGGCGGTTGGTGTGACTAATCTGTGGATAAAAATTAAATTTGTCATGCTCTTTTAATATTATATTGGAGCTTACAGTTTTTAATCTCAATCAAAAATTAACAAGAACGGGTATGGCTGCAATAAATACTTATATCAAACACTTTTAACGCAGTATAATGCAATCGGCAGTTCGATAAAGGACAAATAATAGATTTTGTATTAATTTTAGGGTTCCGTACCCTAACAAGGTAAAAACGGAATCCTATTACTAAGCCTTCGGAGTCTACACGTTGTTCACAGGGCTCTATCATCTAAATCCTAATAGACAATTGAAATTTTTAACAGAGTGTATATCACTATGGAGGCTATAATAACAATATATTAAAATTTGAGGCAAAAGTAATAAAAATAAAAAAAATAATAAAAAAAAGTAATAAAAATAAATGGTGCAAATACAAGAAACCGATAATTGTGGACGTTTTTTGTTTAATCTATTAACCGTAAAAAGTAAATACTTTAAAATTTCACAAAGCGTGTATTTATGTTTTGTGGAATTGTCAATTCAAAAATAAAAAAGTTAAAATTTGGTTGTACGGAGCCCTCCTTGTGAAAATTTGACTCGCGCTTGGTAATTTTTTTATTTTAAGTATCAAATGAATATTAAGTTCTGCACTCACGGTTGTGACGATTCATAGAAACACTCCTTAGGAGGAGCCGTAACTTGTAAATCATAAATTCCATAAAAAATACTTAGAGCCTAATTTAGAATCTCCTCCTCCTTGAAGCCAATTCAAAACAGATACATATGTCTGTGTTCCTGCAGCAATCATGAATAAAATTTTTAATAAACGCTTTAATAAACGCACAGAAGGCTATAATAGAGACACAAAGACAAATACACAAACACCCAGACCTAGAATAGAAATCTAAACTTATCATTCAGATGTCCGCCTGGCCGGGGATCGAACCCGGGACCCACTGCGTGTCAGACCGGTATGATGACTGCTCTACGACGTGGGTCGTCAAAATTACTTTCATTACAAGAGTTTCAAGAAGTACTTAAGGGCTTTTAAAAACTTCTATTTCTAGATATCTTCAAAGACTAAATACAAAATTTACAGGACGTTTCTTTTTAATCTCAAACATGCGCAGGTACAGGATTTCGTTATTCATAAAAGGTTCTTGTATAAGCCGGTGTTTATTCTTGATTTAAATAAAAGATCGTCAAAGATCAAAACGAACATAAATCAACAAGCGGAAAAAATAAATTTTCAAGCGTAACAAATATTATAGAGTAGATGCTTTCCCTTCTATACACGCGGAAAGCGTAAAAACGTTTCGTATGTATTAGGGTTGGCCCTTGTGGGGAATAAATATGTAATTTCACAATATGTATTACACATATATAAGTATTAATGTTGTACCATAATATATAATGCATATAAACGTATAGTGACTTTGTAAAACTATTTATCATTAAAAATTAGTAAGTGAATTGTTATTTAATTATATAATTAATTCTTAAGAAAGAGGACTCTCTTTTATCTTTAAAAATCTTGCTTTCCAAATTTATCTATATGATACATATCAAAAGTAGATGTATATACACAATAATGTTCGTAGAAGTTTTAGTTTTTCGGTTGCATATTCGATGTCACCTTCGCAACACCATTTCCAGTTGCCCTTGCAGTCTGTAGACTGCTACACTTTTGTTTGTAAGGTATTACAGTCGCAACTCTAATAAAAAATCAAAATTTACTAAAAATTGAGTCCATGAACTTAATCCCCATTATATAATCTTGAATCAGTTTAAATAAACAAATAAACAACCCTACTGGAAGTTTTGTTTCAGTACTTAAGAATATAAATGTGGTAAAAACACACATTCATCATCTGTAAGGGTCCTCATCGCTTGCCTGGATTAGCGAGATTTATAATGTTTCATGACAATTTTGATAGGGTTTAACAATCCCCTGCTTGCTACAAAGAAGATTTTCGTAACTTCATGATGAGTACACCTACGAAATTAATCCATAGATTATAAAAATATTATAAAAATTAAAACAGGTATCTGGAAATCGTATAAATTGGCAAATAAAATAGTTTGTGGGACTGATAAATGTGTGTTTGATAGTGCATCAAAATCTACTGAATTAAGTTTAAAGGATCAAAATACATTAATTATTTATTTATTATTTATTCGTCGTTTTACAAACATTTTAATAATTTTAATGAAATAGCATTAAATCAACTAGAAAAGTTTGTAATATTACTTAATATAATGCTTAAAAAACTTATATTAATTTGGGTTTACATTGATTCGTATATTAGTATCGTAGTCAAATTAGCTAAAAAAGAGAAAATAATAATAATAATGCGCTACATGATGAAATTATTTAAGAAGTATGATTTAATTTTTTTTCTTAATATTCATTTCATCAATTTCAACTCGTAGCTCCGTAGGCATATTAGTCCAAATTATTCATTTTATCAATTTCAACTCGTAGCTCCGTAGGCATATTAGTCCAAATCTTGAAGTATCATTCACTCTTTACCAGGAGGTAGTCTCTTTACCAGTGTAGTTTGTTCGTCTACCTCATGTACCACCGCCCCACTTATTTCTAGCTCTTGTGTTTCTGTGGAAGGGTGTGGTTGCCGGCTCACTTATATATGAGGCGTCCATGTAAGTCGTCGCAGCAACGCATCTGTGATCAACTTTTTGCTTACAGATGTTCATGTGCGGCAGTCACCGCTTACCATCAGACGAACTGCATGTTCGTTTGCTACTACGCTCTGATATATAAAAAGAAAAAAGTATTTATTCCATTTAAAATCAAAACCTCAAAAGTTATTACAATTTAAACTTATTTGACATCTTTTTCATTCATTGTAATTCATTTTTACATTAATTACAGTTACTACGTCATCTTTTATTCCCATTTTGTGGTTAACTCTAGTGTTAAGTTGTTAGTACTCTTAGACCCGATTGTATAAACACATTATTTCTCAATTAATGAAGGCGCTTTTTCAGTTAGTAATTTATATTCCCCCAGAAAATTTGATAAACGAATAACGTAATCAAAATAAAACGACTGTTTTAATGCTTGTGACGTCAACGCGATGACCGGAGCGACCTCGTTGAAGTGTTATGAAAATTGCTGAAATAAATTAGTCAAACAGGAATCTTGTGACGTAAGTTATTCGAATAACGTAGCTATTTCTCATTTTAGGTTAATTTCAAGGCGTTAAGTGACTTCTAATACGGTTGAATATGCGTCATTCTACAGTAACTAAAGACCTACTTGACGACTATGATCAAGTGAGGTAAGATATTCAACGTAAACGTTTAACGTGTTCACAAGTATCTAAATTCTTCTTCTATGTCGTATGTTGCAGGTTGTGGGTTTATAGGTCTTCATATAACTTGCGTTGTTTGTATCAAGAAATTATCAAGAATATGTTTAACATAAACATTTGTTTTTAAGTCAGTAGTCCCTATGTCCCTAATAGTCTCTGATTAGATAAATTCCTGTATAGAATTTATTTTAAGCAACTATCGTTGTAATATGTAGTTGGCAGGTAATTTCAAATCCTTGGTATAATAAGTAGTTATAGTAGAAAATTAAATACATATGATATTCTCTATTTTATTGCTAAGTCGGCAATAGTCATACTTATAACAATTTGAGAACAATGCCGTGCTAATCAAACGAAAAAGGAGGTAAATATTTACAATGATGGTTTAGGAACTCATTCCATGGAATTTAGTTTACAATTATGGTTATTGTGTTTAGTATTTACGTGCAGTATGGTTAAGTCGTTCAGGTTTTTTTATCCATGCAACCCCACACAATTCGGTTTTCAATTAACGGCATAGAGATTTTCCGTGTCGGCGGTCGTAATCCGAGCCCGTCTGAGCGTAATGGTGCACAAAAACTCTAAAAAAATTAGAAATCTGCACCCAGCTTATTTGAAAGGCTTTGACTTAATGCAGCTTCATGTTCAAATTAATTGGGAAGAGTTAACACGTGTCAATGCACACGTAAAAATCAGTTTTTATACCAAATAAAAGTAGAAAATAAGCAAGCAGCTCCAGTACCGTCTGGTAAACAGACAAAACCGAAAATCAAACAAATTTGTTTGTACAGACAACTAGAGTGGCCATTATATC
>MOOZ01000782.1:501163-515722 GCA_002930495.1 Cecropterus lyciades
CTCTCTTGCCGCCCGCAACCCCAGAAGCCCCCTTTTAGTCGCCTCTTACGACAGGCAGGGGATACCGTAGCCCTATTCTGGTCCCGGAACTACAGGGACAAGTATAAATATACCTACAGTTAACTACCTGATCTTGTAGGAACTATAAAATTGTTATTAGTTGAAGGTTATTAGGTGAGAAGAATCTATTCACAATGATACATATGGTGTCTTTTACATCTAGATTTATAAGTATCATCACAATGATTACTGACGATTATTCTCTTTACATGGGCATCATAATAAGAAAATCCAAATTTAAGAGCAATACTAGAATACGCTACGTATTGATACAAGTGTATACTTTTTGGCATAAGCACAAAGAGGTGTCCTTGAGTGGGGCAAAACACATAACTTAGTTATATAACAATAGAAATCATATATTTACACTAGTGTACAATACAACACGTACTTGGCATCTAAACGACTTTCAGACAAAGAGATATTGTACTACACTACATGTCCAGATAAAATATGAATAAGATTCCTGAGAAAGGAAACTAGCAAAACGACTGAGCGAAACATTTTACATCATACTCGCGTACCTACATCTTCCGTTTGCCACACTTTTTCTAGTCTTTTACAATCTCTAAGATCACCATTATTAATTCATAGTGCTGATTCAAAATAAATATTCCAAGTGAGCACCACCATTTTGAAAGGTATACTAATATAAAAGCTTTGGAAGAAATCCAGTACAAAAATTATCAAGGTAGTACAAGTATGGTTCAAATGGGGAAGGATTACCCCCACAACTGTGTATTTCTAGAGTAACTAGTTCTTTTAAGTTTAGTAGCCAGTAGTTCTTTTAAGTTTAGTAACAAACCAGCATATAGGTGCTGGCTTGCTTCTTCGAAAAAAAATCTCATTTAATCACCAGTAATGTTACGTTATATTCTTTCAATCATAGAACCAATCTATTAACACTTAAACATTCCCCTTCCTTGCTTCGTGCAAGCATTACAATAGTCTTAATATCCACTTCGACTAACTTGAAGGTACAAGTCCCTAGAGAGGTCTCGCCTTCGCTATCCGCATGGGACCCCATGGTACATATTGAAATTCTGTGGCGCGTGCCTAAGCCCTTGTCAATCCAAACACAGATACTCTGTTATAAGTACTATGAACATAAGAGAAGTATGAGAAATACTTCGCACTTTAAAAGTATCACATTCTACTTTACTCACTCATTACAAAATGTTTATTTTACTTGTTTATTGTAGATAAGAGATATGTCTGACTTTTACTTTAATTAGAGTTGCGAAAATTTTATTATTCAGACGGCTGTAACTGATAGATTGAATGTCACAGAAAAACTCGTAGATTACTGTGTTTCACTGTTGATAGATTAATTGTTGAGACAAGCCGTTAGAGGACTAAAAGATAAAGCACTATAATAAATGAAAAAGCGTGACTTTACGTATCAAATTATAATCAATTTGTAAATCTTCATTCATTGAACTAAAATCACAACAATATTGATGTTTCATTATTAAATAATTACAGACGTTTAAAGAGTGAAAAATGTTGTCCATACGCTTAAAGAGTGATTTTTTCCACGTTTTTTACATTGCTCCTCATGATATTAACATTCTATGGAACGTGGTAGAAATTGACAACGCTTTATTTAAACACCGATATCTTGGCAACGTTTGGATGAAGAATTTCATAAACAACGAAGCTTTGTTGTCTAAGAATCTGAGCTTGGATCGTACTATTGGAAATCATATCGGAATTTCAGTTAATGGAATCAAGTATGATAGGACACTTCAACCTATCTTTTCATAATAGAAAAATGGAATCGGGAAAATAACGTAAGAAAACCTTAATGCGAACGATATTCACAATATTCTTAAAAATGTGAGATATCTATCTTTAACTGTAATAGATTATTTATTATCGCACCAAGTTAATAAATAATCTATTCCAACTTTATACTCTAAATCTTCCGATTAACAGAAAAAATCCATGGCCAAAACTGGACCCTACATTTTGTAGTTAAACATTTCTAAATAAGCAGAATTTGGCTACATTTACAGTTTGAAATGAATATTTTTTTCCATATAATATTATTTATAGCTATTTGTATGATGATTTCCTAATCGCTTATTTAGCTTATTTAGCTAACTTAGCCTTTAACACCTGAAAATCTCTGAAATATATTTGATGAATGATTTCAATCAATTCGCTTAAATTATAATTGCAGTATTAAAAATTTAAAGTTAAATATTAAAAAACCTTCGTTCGTGTCAGCCTTACATTAGGGCGAGAAAAAATACCGCCCTACGTAGGGCTTCAATTTCAAATTAAAGCTGCTATTCGTCACAGTGACATGTGCCACTTGGAACCAATCACAGGAATTCTCGCAGCGACAATGATATTTTGGAGAAAAACTCTTGCGAGCTTAAAGGTAGGAATAAATCGTTTTTATTTTTTCGTAAAGTGCCTTACGGGTTCATATGTAAGTAATATGCGTATATTTCCTAACCGCGAGTTCAAATAGTACGTAAGTAAAGTCTGTGACAGCGTGATCTGCCAATTTCGTTGACAATGCAGTGAAATTTTTCAGAAAGAAATTGTTCGTGTTCGTGAAGAAGTTGCTTCTATGGCTGGTATCTATATCTATAAATAGGTTAGAAGAGAAGCATATACAAAGCTCAATTATACAGTAGATTTTCGAAGTAGGTATAAAGGCTATGTAGATATCCACAGTGCAGTGATAGCCAAATGGTTGAAACTCGGCCTCTCAATCGAGGGTCCGAAGTTCGAATCCCAGGCACGCACCACTGTTTATGTACGTATTAGAGGGTAATTATCACTATTTTACGATAAAGGAAAACATCCTGCGGAAACCTACACACCTGAGAGTTCTTTAAAGAGTGCGCAAAGGTGTGTGAAGTCTACCAATTCGCATTTGGCCAGCGCGGTGGACTATGGCCTAAAACTCTCTCAATCTGAGAGAAGACCCGTGCCCGGCAGTGGGACAATTATGGGTTGACGGTAGATATTATACATAGCCTACGGACAAATTAAGGATTAAATCTCAATATTAAGGCAACTCCTAATTTAATTCCTAACTAAACTCAATTTAAGTCTCAATATTAGGTTTACCTAATTTGTCAATTTTTGTCACTAATTCGAAAAAGATTTAAAGATTTATGTGTCAACCAAAACAGATTTACAATTGTAATGTTTGTAAACAGCAGCAATAGTATGGACCTGTGTCGCTACTATTTACGCCCACCTCGGAGTACTTACAATAAACTTAGTAAACTAATAATAATAATACATAAGTTTGGTACATTCTATTTTTACAAATTGTGTTTAGTAAATTATGTGTATACGTGTTTGCATTGTATGTGCTGAGCATAACTGTGATCGAATTCGAGTGTGTGTGTGTGTGTGTGCGCGTGAGTGTGTCTCTGTGTGTGTGTGTGTATACGAGTATGTATGAGAAAAATCCAAATGTTACTAAACTAATTAAATTTAGCGCTAATTTACTTTCCGTTTATACATTTTACTGAGCTTGTATAAGCTAGCTTAGAACGGGTGTTTAATCCCTACGCATTTCTTCTACGAGCACATTAATTTTAATATCACCATTAAGTAGTTTAACCCTCTTAGTGGACCGGAGGTTAGTCTCTTAACACCCTCTCTGCTCGGTCTAAGTCTCAACGACCCTTAACAATGTCTACTTAGGTCTCTGGCTACAGTACTATCGAGTGAAACAAGTAGTAAATCAAACGATACAGTCGTAGAGATTAATTTGCATTCTTGGAATTTAAATACATTACATTCAGATACATGAAATAAACGTAAATTAACAGTAGTAATATCAACTAAATATTATTATTTAAATCAAATTTATATGAATAAATTATAACACTGATAGCCAAAGGCGGTGGGAACTGAAAAATATTATTCAAAAGCACTTTTCCATCTCCCTTTCAGAGTATAAATTAAATCAAACTCATTGTAATCCGTATCGTTATCGCTTCAGACAATTAAAAGTAAAGAAATAATTGCCATTTCGGAGTGCACCCTTGTCTTTCCTGAACCCGAAGTTTAATTTGATTTTGTATAAGAGATTTGTTTGACAGTCGACGAGCAATTGAAGGCGAAGTAAAGTCACGGTATAATTTTACTATTTATGTCATACATTAACGTTATCGACTGTTATAGATGTGTGTCATCAAATACGAAAGAGTCATAACTCCATGAATTCTCTATTCATGGATTTATGACCTGAAGATTTAATTATCTCAAATCAATATTTAATTAAAATGGGCACAGAAATAGGTTTCCTTGCATTGTGGGTCCCATAGATACACGCAATGATCCATTTGCAGTTCAGATATTTAATTTTAATCTATTTCCATATATAGAACCTACTTTTTTCCAACCACAAATCAGTTTAATTTAACGACCAACCGTACCACAGAAGATTGTAGGCACATTCCCTGGACAAGCCGACATATACTCATACATTTATACATCTTCTAGTTGCGCCCCGCGTAAGTTTCGACAATGTTATATAGCCTAAAGCCTTCCTCGATAAATGGGCTATCTAACACCGAAAGAATTTTTCAAATCGGACCAGTAGTTCCTGAGATTAGCGCGTTCAAACAAACAAACTCTTCAGCTTTATAATATTAGTATAGATTCTGGATGTTTATGTTCTCATCTTTATGTGTCAATAGCATCCACGTCATAAATAAGGTAAAGCCATAACTCTAGAAAACATCAGTGTTTAAACATTTCGTTTTCATATCCTCCGTTTAGTCGCTCTTATGTAATAAGACAGCTTACGAAGGAACTTATTAATCGAAATTTTAAAATGTGGCTCGGATAAGCGGGTCACTGGATTTCACGGACCAATGAGCCAGGCTAAGGCTCGTCGTGGAAAACCTATTAGCAAGATATGTAAATATATTAAAAAGCATATCGTATTTTTCTATCAGATATTTTGCAAATTAATAACACTAAGTAGATTTGTAAAGGTACTGTGTAAACTATTATAATTATATTACCTGCAAGTCTAATTTTATGAATGGCGGTCTGAAATATAATTAAAATTAACCGTATAGTATCCCTTTCCTAACTCCGCTGACACCGCTATTGTTTAGCCTATTATGGTAAATAACGATATTTGGATAACCGCAATATTCACTTATTTTTCATGCTATTATTATTTTTTCAATGTTTTTAAAATATGTGTAACGAAGATAAACTTATAAAACCTGGAAATAAATGGAAAGTAAACAGAAAAATCATTAATTGGAATTGAAAGAAAAGTACTGTATTGATTAAGACAACGCCATTTGTAATTTAGTGTATGATCAAGCAGTTTCTTTGAAACAGAATCTTCCATCTGATATCCTAAGTACATAGTTGTTTGGGTATGGTACGAATACGAATTGTAATATAGGTATGGTTCGACCGGGGAAGTTCGGTAGGTAGTAGAAATACATTTAAGAACCGCTGCTTCAAAGTAACTCCATATGCATATGTGTTTGTCTCTTAAAAAAAACAAGTATACAAGTATATAAAACAAGTATTGTCATAAGTATACCAATACGGATAGCATCTTACTAATATTATAAATGCAAATGTTTGTGAGAATGTATGTATGTTTATTACTCTTTCAAACAACAGCTACTGGTCGAATATAACTGAAATTTGACATACTAATCGTTTATAATTTGGATTGTCACATGGAATCCTTATTAAACAGGCGGAGTCGCGGGAATAAACTAGTAATAAAATAGATCGGCTACCCGCCTTATTTTAGAAATATACTATTTTTTATCAATATAACCGTAACAAGTTATGTACGCACAGATCATGTGCATAAGCACACTTCCTAGCTATTTTTACTACGATCACATTTCTATGGATTCAAACCATATTCCTACAAGGCTACTTGCATAACCCTTGAAGTTGTTATGAAACTTATCATCCGATTTACAAGAAAACATATATAGAGGGTTAAGTATAATAACAGAATACGACAAATCAGATTTTGGAGCCAAGCATTTATTCTAAAGGAAATCCTAAGGATTTAGTTACATATCTAGACTTTACAATATCTTAAAAATAACGTATAGTTCATTTATTAATTTTTTTTAACAAATGAATCAAAATCAAAATGTAATCGTATGTACTAGTTTATTTTGGAAATTGAATGACTTATTTTGATAGGACTCTACATAATGATAGAAGAACAATAAAAGATTTCTTACAGATAACTAATAGATAACAATCAATGCTACACACGTTGTCTGCATATTTATGACTAATTATCCCGGTCTAGATCTAACACTCAAAGGGTTCCGGGTTTGGTAACCTAAATGCATAGGCAGATACATAATAAATACTTAATGATAAAATAACACATACATAGACATATTCTTAGTTTGGGTGTTTTGATGTGTGCGAGTGTGTACTGAGAGTGTGTACTTTGTTTGTAGAATATCTTTTCATGAAAATATTTAACATAACAGTGCAAAAACACTTTGTATCCAATACGTACGTAATATTTCAAAGTATATGATACAAAGCCACATCAGACGCGGTTTCAGAAACATAGTTAACAAGTTTGGGCTGAATGTTCACGGAAACCGCAGGCTAACTTTGTGAAGCGGACCGACTAACAGGCGAATCGATTAAACTTAAATATAAAAAATACAAAGTATATTGTTCACTTTTTACCTATTTAGTTAGCGTTTGAATTTAATACTAACGGGATGATAGATAAATTGGATACAAAACTGAATTACTACAAAAAACTTAAGAAAATAAACGTATTTTCGCAAAATATTATTTACTCTGAGACTACACTAAATCGATAAATGTTGTAAAATGTATATTAATAACAGGTACACAATACACGAAAGAAATATACATTGTCATTTGTAATACTTACGCTTAATGTAACATTTTCAAAAATCTAAATTAGTTTTAAGACGGAAATTAAAGTGAAACGGCAGCCAATATTAAATGCATTAACAATAAATAACGCAAACATAAAAACTTAAAGCGCACAAAACTCATGGGATAACTTTGTTTACTTTCTAATTGGATGCAATCCATTAATATCCCAATCGAAAGCAATCCCTGGAGATTTTTCTCAGCAAGGAGCGTAAACCACCTCTCTATTATAATTTTCTTTCTAGGTTCATTCCGAACCTGATCGATGATTTTAAATGCCCAAAAGTAATCAAAAGGAACGTAATAATGGATGCCCGGAACGCGGAGAAGCTTATTTCTTATTTTTAACCATAATAATTGCAAACGATTATTTAAAAGATGCTGGAAAAGTACCTACCACCATCACAACTATTTGTAGCATGACGCAATTTTGTGTTTAGGTGGAAGAATATAACATTGCAGATAAATCTTCCAAGGCAAGCTAAGAAAATATATCACCCTAAATTTACTTATTACTTATCCGAAGTCTCATAACTTGTATTTCTGCACTGCAAACATCATTTAGATGCAACATACACTTGCGTTACGTTTGTGCTAATTAAGTTTCCTAAGACGCCGTACACGAACTACATGACAGAGGTAATAGACTTTAGTTTCATGAAGTTACGAAGTGGGAACCCAGATTGGACATTGCAGCTGAATGAAGTTTAGTATATTATATAAGTACTATACTTGTCACTCTATATTGGAGATATAATTACATACGAAGGTTGTCTAAACGATTCGTTTAGTAAGACATTATAAAAATCATTGTAAAATATCCTATTTTATAATTTAACGCCTTAAACTAATTTAGAGATAGACATGTAAGGCATTTCAACTCAGTACTCAAGAGTAGAAACACATCTGTAGCCTTGCGTAGAACACGAATTATATTTTGGTTAGATTAGGTACAGCAATCCATGGGTGACATTTCTCACTTACCATTTGACAGACTACCGTACCATTCGTTATTTATATTATAAAAATGCCGTACCCTTCTCGTAAAAGGTGAAAGAACCAGTAGAGTTCGACAGGCGACCTAACAGGCGACTGTCACACCTAATTCTAGCTTGATGCTGTTGTTTTTTTTTTCACAATACTCAAGTAGGAAACGAGCAAGCAGTCTACCTGATGGTAAGTGGCTCCTGCCGCCCATAGATATCTGTAATAAACCCCAAATGATATTAGAGAGATGGAATAATAGCAAACGAGCAAGCAATCCACCTCGCAAGTGGCTACTGCCGTCCATGGACATCTGTAATCAACTCCAAATAAGATTGAAGTCCTTACCTGAGGTGGGCCACAGATGCGGTGCTACTCGTTAGGACTAAGTTAGAATGCCTTGGATAAGTGTCTCCATTACCACATCCTTCAGACCAAAACACAGCAGCACTTAACACTGCTGTTATTAGGCAGAAATAGTTGTGGCAGTGATACTTCCGGAGTAGAACCAAAAGAGTTCTACCACCTTCGTTTTCACTTAGGAGTGGTTGACTTCAGGTGGAATTCCTGTTCTATGCGAAGTTGATTACAAATATACATGGACGACACCGACTACTTACCATGAGACGAACCTTATGCTTCTTTTTAAAATAAGTTTGAGAAGATTTTTTATTACCTATTATAGTAAAATATTCATATTATATAATTAGCTATATAGCGATATTTTACATAATCATAACTGGAAAAGGTCACTAGAGTACATTGATTTTCGCAAAAATATACATCACAAAATTCTAAGAAACGTGATTACCTCCCAATTAACGTCTGACTTTAATCGGTAAAAAACCTCAAAGCTTACGACTTACGAGCTAGTATTATACAAAGCTCTATGTACTTTCTAGTATGAGAACATACTAGAACTTTAGTAATAACCGCGCCGACCGCAGCTTTCACTACGTTCTATTGTACAAAGTAATTTATAACTTAATAAGTCCCGCGAAAATACAGTCAAGAATAGGATACTTGACATAGTCTACTTTACGTTTTTTAAAAAAGTACGGTACATACAAATGATCTCAAAACATGGCATTGAAATTGTATACAATTACTCGTTGGTTTACAAAGTTTAAAAGCGAAAATCACCATCAAATTAATGTCATGTGGTCATTTGCTGAAAATGACTTCTATAATTTCAGTCTATAGTTTGTGGCTTTACATAAACAATGAAAGTCTAAACCATATTTATATATCCTAATTTAAGCCACAATATATCCTAATTTAAGCCGGAAATAATTTCAGTAGAAATGAATAGAAGCCAGCTGGCTTACACTGTCTTTTTGTACGGGGAGAAATCTTCAAAAGAAACCCCACGTTTTTGGAAAAAAACAGAGTTATGTGAGATTTTTACTTACTTA
This sequence comes from Cecropterus lyciades, assembly GCA_002930495.1. Lineage (NCBI taxonomy): Eukaryota > Metazoa > Arthropoda > Insecta > Lepidoptera > Hesperiidae > Cecropterus > Cecropterus lyciades. The sequence continues at coordinate 510,532 of MOOZ01000782.1, forward strand.
TATAACCTCCTAGGTGGCCTCAATATACGTGAAGGGAAACCCCGGAATTTCAGATAGAACTTCCCTTACGTGGTGCCCTTCAGGCCCTTCCTAGGGCAAGTAGCCCACATATTTTTACAGCTTAATAGTCAACAATTAAGCTTAATGATTAATTAGGCTTACAATATCTTAGGCCTCAGGAGAATGGCAACTTCTCTATGATCAACTTCACGTAGACCAGGGGTTCTGTGTTGTGTTGTTGGTAAGTTTCCAAGGGCACCAGTAACCACTAACCATTAGGTGTTACATGTTGTACTACATGTTTCTTTATTACCACAATTGTATAAAAACGAGTGCCTGGCAAATATGCACAAGAATTATTCTTATGCCGAATTATTGCTCGTGTCTCACACCTCACGGCTGTTTAAAAAGGATAAGCGATGATCCGGTTTGACACAAAATCTTTTCCTCTTATTCCTATTTAATATACATGCAGTCTACCTAATAATGAGTGGTTACGTCGGCCCGTAAACCCAAAACCGTGTAGGTACCTAATTTTATCACTTTCAAAATAATCAATTGAAGAAAAATAAATTTGGAAAAGGGACCCATCGTTAATTCTTAAGATTCGTTTAAACAAGTAGGTAAGTTAATTAAAGCAAACATAAAAATATGCTCAGAAGATTAATACACTAATTTGTTCCTTTTGAACTAATTTACCCTATCTATAGTTTCAGTTAGGAAAAAATAATCATAAGAATCTAAAATAACCACTTATAAAGTACTTATGACTTTATCAGTTAAATCTTTAATTTATACTTCGCAAACATACATTATACTGATGCGGAACGCTAAGCAAAATATCGCCGCCTTTACACCCTATTGCTAAAACATAACTGGCAGGTGCTTACGAAAACAACGCGAAATTATGGAAGCAACATAAAAAGTAACCATAAACATTTTAATTATAGGCCTTTCAATAATGTAACGTAAATTATCTACCAATATTATAGGTTTCATTATACAGCACGTTAGTCCGAAGGTATTGGAGGACAATTTAATTTACATTCACGTAAATTAAATTGTCCTCCAATACCTGCTGATGTCTTTATATACAAAATTTTATTTAACTAGCTGTATTTTACGACATATATCTATTAAGTACTATGTAGTTAACGCGTAAATGCGCTCGATCACTTTCAAATGAATCAATTGAAGAAACGCGTTAATGTTCCCGAATATATGAATATTCTTCTGACTCAGTCGGGTAAAAGTGTCACATATGGGTAGGAACATAATTTTGCTATAAAATAATCAAAGGCGTTATTAAGTTAAGTTTTGGAATGAATAATAAGTGTACAGTAGAATTTATTCATAGTTTATGTATTTAATCCTACTTTAATTACTCACCCATTGTTGTCAAAACATCAAATTATAGTACCTGAAACATAAAAAAAACATATTTAGTTATTACAAACAAGTCTAATTTTGTAAATAGAAATGTTTACCATATATATGTTTCAATAAATGGGTACCTATAAAAATTATTGTAGACAGAGTTTAAATTAAACACAAAAGCGTCATTAGAAAGTAGTTATGAGAACTAGTACAATGTTCATACGCGACAGTGACTTGCCTCAACAATATCAACAGTAATTAGACTTGGCATTTAGGAACACATCGCTCGTAGGACAGATAACCGGTGAGGTAGAAGAGTTCTCCAATGGAGACCACGTCTGGGCAAAAAGAGTATAGGCCACTCCCCGACCACGTGTACTGAAGAAGACGACGGGTATCCGCTGGATTCAGATGAGTCAAGACCGTTCGAAATGGGCAGATTATTGGAGGCCTACGCCCAGCAGTGAACTTTCAAGGGCTAATAAATGCATTTACGAAACCATTGTAACACAATTTATATATAGTCCCTAAGGAAATTAGGACTTACATTTCTAACGAATAAAATTTTAACGGCCCTATATCTACCATAACAGTAAGTATATAAAAATACACAAACGCTAAACATAAAACAATATATGACGAAGTTCTCGTCTTAAAATTCACGGCCAAGAGAAATATAAGAACAAGACGTTTAAAACTTAAAATGAATTTTAAAGAGTAAGGCGGACCAACAGAAATTAGTGTTACCATTCAGAAAAACCCTTGAAACGCGATCCAGGATTGCCCCCTAGGGAAATTATGGACTTAACACCTGACGAGGCTCAAATTTTAATGCTAGCACCCCAACACCCCCTTTTGTACAAGCTCCCGAATAAATTAACACGTTCCCGTTCGTGTAGGCGGGACATGTTCTGATTTTTTGGGAAATGTTCTGATGTAGCATTGTAAAAAGTTTTCGGAATACTAAAATTTTGAGTTACCATCATTGTTTTTTATTACAAAGTTTATTACTTAATGTCACATTACACATCAGTGTTACTGAAGAAATAACATTTTAAAAAGTTTTGTAATAATGAACTTAATATTTTAACATTGTTGTGCCTATATTATTGGTTTTTTTTGTACTCAACGTTCTTCAATTCTATCGTCTCTTCAAAAACGTTTACAAGTACGAGTATTTATTTCAGTTTTATTAAAATAATGTATTAGAATAATCTAGTAGCAATCAAGCATGCCAAATTAATTTACAAAGACAACAATGCACTACAAAATGCTTTATATCTATACTAAGTAAAACTATGGTACGCCACGCCTTAAAACCAACCAATAATAATATCTAGCTCTACTAATCTAAATAAGATATTGCAAAAGATAATATACGAAAAGACGCTACACTTGTCAAAGTTCAAACGATCCTTACTTTTTTTGTAATGTCATACACGCCCAGTCAGCTATCTAGACTACCTTACTCGAGCACTAACCCAAAACCTCTTCGAACAAGAGGCTACCAGCAACTTCATCCATTTTAGCCTAATGAATGCGGGCCGAAATGGGCTGAAGCTCATTAACCGACGTCTCACCTCAGTATACAAATGAGACCGAAGACCAAGAATCTTCGAAGGAACGTTTAAGTTTCCGTGTAAATGGCACTTGTCTTATCCGGATCTCTTTATTACTCTAGCAAATGATCTGCGAACATAGCCCCGGCAGCGACGGCTAGCTTAGATAATAGGAGTTCCACCTAACCCATATATCTAAGATAGTGGTTATCCAGCGATTTATAACATTGTTTTGTGTACTTTTTTCCTTAATATTGCCCAAAAACACTCGAAAATTTTAATAGTTCATAATTACTTAGACTTGAATGTTAAATTGAATATCTGCCAAAATAAAATATCTTAAATATCAAGTAAAATAAAGTACATCAATATTTTTAGAACATATGTATATTATTATTTTTTAAACGTTGTACGAGATAGCAGAAATATAGCTATGGAAACTAATAAAAAATAATTAAATTTAGAACATCACATTTTTGTATGCTTATACATATCCCGTTAACTAAATCTACATAATTTGTATCCATAAAAATAATTCATTAAATTTTTAACTGTGTAAAGGAACTTTAATTTGCATATTTTCCTTTAATACTTACACTAATTAAATAATATGGTTTTGTGTTGAATCAAAACTTAAATTATGGGTCCATAATGGTTTGTTTACGACACACATTAATGTCCATAAACACCTATTATGTTTAGTATTTCCTTAAGCTTAACAGTATTCTTTGTATAATTTTATCAAATTATTCAGTTTTTATATTGACGTCAATATGAGTTCGTATATTTTTGCCTAATATCCTGAATATCGAATTACGGTATCATATGCCATATAAACTTGTACTGAATACCATATTATAAATTTGTAGGCTGGTATTTTAAATAAAATGGCTTCAAATCAGCAAAGCTCACGTGCTAATTTTATATTTTAGCGAGAGGTAAATTGCCAAGTAGAGACGAATGAACTGCAACCAACCGTAGTGAAAATTCCAGACACAGATTTAACTTCGCAGTTAATCTTGTTAGAGAACCAAAAATATATTAAGCTTACTTCCGGAATAGTCTATACGTTTGTTAGGTTAGGGTAGGATTCAATGGAATGTAACTGACGATAGAGAGAAGGAGAAGATAGGAATAAACTTACGGCTTCAGCACTAAGAGTTCAGTCGATACCCAGAGAGCCATTATTTTGTTAAAAACAGTCGATCTAAATTAGGCATAAAACCATTATATTAACAATAATAATCCCGTATGAGAACACACACAAAGCGAAGGAACATATTCGCAAACCCAGAACAGAAATTTAAATACAGCCGCGATTGAACCCGATACCTTGAGTCTCATGTCAATTAGTGTATATAATAATTGACAAACGGAACGTCAGTATATTTTAAACATACATACAGGACTTATTATCAGCTATATAACATAACTTACAATTGGAACACAATGTTCGAACAAAAAGAACTACTTGAGGCTTCGAGAAATAGTGGCCCCGTGTCGATTGGCTCTTGAATCAACGGAAACCACAACTGTGATGCTGATTTTGCATTTCTCAGTAAGAGCCACTCTTCACTTGATTGGCAAAAGCTTATTAGCGGTGTATTGAAGTATGGATCTAATCATTTATTATACCTTGTTCGTGAAGATAGGAGTACAGTGTCTAAAGTTATATCAGCAACTGGTCCCGTCAGTTTATATTGAAATAGCTGGTGAAAGAAAATTACCCACATTTATTTGCACTTATATAAAGTATAATTCTTATAAACTTAATATAAAGAATAGGGAAATTAAAATAACATATTTCTCCATAGACATCTGTAATCAATCCCAGATAGGACGGGAGTCCTAACTATATTGAACAATAAATGCGTTACTGAGGACTTAACTAACTTAGGTCTCGTAAAAGTATCTCCCTTCCACATAATTATAATCAGAACATAGCGGCACTGTAAACTATATTTATAAGGTAGAAATAGAAGGAGCGATGTTACTACCAGAATCGAACCAAAGACGGATTCTACCACCTTTAGGTAAATTTAGAACGCTGAACAAGGAAATTGTACTTATATAAGTACAATATTTTATTTAAATCCTTATCGTAAAACGTTTTTAATGAAATAAATCACGAACGAATATAAGAATATATCATTAACCATATATCGTAACTAGCTGAGCTCGCGGTTTCACCCGCGTTTAAAAGAAATGTAACGTGACATACATTAACCGAAATTTTATATCTAATTAGAAAAAAA
>MOOZ01000782.1:517399-542197 GCA_002930495.1 Cecropterus lyciades
ATCTTCCTAAATAAGTTCAAAATTTCAAATATATATATGTATACTTTAAGTTATGAGTTTTACCAATACCAACCTGTTTTACTAATTTTACAGGGAATATTAAGTTTTACCACTAAGACGTAACGTTGCTAAAACTTTTGGTTTTAGCGGAGTGTCTATTTAGAGAAAATAATGCAATTTTAAAATATATGTCGTTTTTCCCTGTTTACTTAATTCAGTTATTCGTATCGTTATTTCAAATTGCAACGTTATGTAGATTCAATATTACAAGAATCACAGAACCGTAGTATACGATTCTCTTTCTTTAGCCTTATTTTTAAAATATAAGATAATCAGGAAATATAATATATAGCTTTCTTTTATTCAGTACTTTAATTACTCCCATTTGAAAATTTCTTAGAAGAAGAAAATGGGTAGGTTAGTTTAGGTTGGGTTAGGTTACTTATAATTATAATTAGGTTATATTATTTTAATACACTCTGCAAATGTTGTACGTATGTCAAAATCATATCTTTATATAAGGAATAAAATCTAAATAGCTACATGTATACTTTCACTTACTTATTGAATAATACGAGTGCTGATATACAAGTGAAATTATATCCATATAGAACATCGATATGATGATAATATATATGATGTTCTTTATATAAATAAATATTTGATGTGCTGTTAGTAAAGTATTTTTCTAAATATAATAAAACCATCCTGAGTGAGTTTTACCTAAAATTATAGGCATGTTAGTTCTCGCTAAAGTTAACATAAATCGATTCTAGTTTTTCTGATAATATAGAAGTAGCAGTCTATCTGATGGTAATGTTATTTAAACACATGTTTAAATCAGAGCATAATAGCGACATGGTGATTATATTATATAGAAATATCCATTCAAACTACTTATATGGTCCTACCACATATTTACCTCTCATGCCCATTAAATTTGACAAAATATTAATGATTACATCCTTTTCCCGTTAAAAACCAAACAAACATCTCAAAATATTATTAATAAGACTTGTAACACTAGAATATATACTCGCTGACGCGAATGTCATCGATAATAGTCTCGACTACAAAATGTTTATTAATATTTATTAAAATATGAACGACTGTATGATTTATTTCGAGCACACCTAAATTTTTACTCATAATTTTCCCTAACGGGATTTTGCAGCCGTAAATATCCGCAATAGCCGCAGCTCACCGTCTAAAAACTAATTGGTTTTTAATATTTAAGACTGCACAAAGTGTCACTTTTGATAGTATTTTCAAAAGTTACAACACATGAGACATATCTGGTTTATGGGATAATTTACTTAATTTTATAATTATTAATAATAATATAATAATATAAACAAAACATCTATAACTGCCAAAGAAATTAATAATTAAAATGGAACCCAACGGGAAACACCAGCTTTAAAATAAAAAAGGTCAAAATCAATTGACCTAGTCGATAGTATCGAAGTATCAAACATAAAATAATACAGACAGTTTTTTTTATACAGTTGTTTCGTATATCGGAACGTCAAGCATGACAATAAAAAAGAACTTATCATTATGAAACTGCCATTTATAATAATATCGCCATTTTTCTATTTAACAAGAAAGAAGAAAACTCATACGGTTGAAGTAAGACCTACATCGTCAGGGTTGAAGAGTTGAAGGTCCAATTTGACGTTTCATGTCTCTGCTTAGCAATCTTATTATATATATCCGTAAGCACGAAATGGCCAACATTTATGGTTTTGGCCTACCCTACCCCTGCATCATCAGGCTTGAGGAGTTGAAGGTCAAATTTTTCATCATATGTCTCGGCTCAGTAATCTTATTATATATCCGTAAGCACTAAATGGCTAACTTCCATGGCTCAGGCTAGCAGTTCCCCTGCATCATCAGAATTGAGGAGTAGAAGGTCAAATTTTTCATCATATCGGGTTATTTCAGATACAAAAGGTTTATTCCAAGTTTCATAAGAATCTGATTAAGTTTCATGGTTTTATCTTTAACAATGGCGAATTTCCATACAAACTTCCATCCCCTAGCAAAAGTAGCCTATGTTCTTTCTCAAGGTCAATTCTATCTCTGTACCAAATTTCATTAAAATCGGTTCAGTGGTTTAGGCGTGAATGCGTAGCAGACAGACAGACAGAGTTACTTTCGCATTTATAATATTAGTAGGGATGTGCACGAAATATATTTAAATACAAGTAGGATGAGCTACAAAAATGTATACTAGTATTTGTGTCACATTCAAGGATCGATGAAACCGCTCGTATAAAATAGCACGTGCCATTAGTGGAGTGAGGACACGTGTCGATTCCCATTGCGGTAGCCAATGCAGAAGATACTACACTTAGCGTAGCGCTTATGTAGCTTTTGTAGCTTTTGTAGCATACTTGAAAATCTAACACATTTTTGTATTGTGCCTACGTAAATTTAGTTTTTATAAGTACCTACAGTATACCTTTAACTTGATAAAACTTAAGATAACTCTACTTGTAAACTCAACTTATTCTTGGAAAAGGATATATGTATGTCGCCATGTACCTTATCAGTGTGTTTAAAGGGAGTTAAAAATTTTATTAAATAAAAATATGATATTACGAGGTACCTTTTGGTATAAGTAGTAACGGAAATAATCTCATTGTAGGATTTTAGTAGTAAAATAAGAAGCAATATGATTTATAGCTTTTGTTAACTTAACAAAAGAATTAATAAGTTAACTTAACAAAGATAAAAATATTTCTCCTCTCATTTCGAATCAAGTCCCTCCACGTGGTTCTCCAGGTGGTAGAAGCAATACCGTGGTACCGACGCTACACTATTTCTAGCGTGAAGGAGTTCTTGCGATTCGGTGGAAGAGTGTAATTGCCGGCTCACTTATGTATGAGGCGACCATCTTAGTCCTCGGGAGTGGAAACGCATCTATGATCGACTTCATATAGAACGCCTGTTCTATATGATGTCCATGGGCTTACAGAAGACCATGGGCAGCAGTTACCACTTACCATCAGGTGGACTGCATGTTCGTTTGCTACTTCATTCTTATAAGAAAAAGTCAGTCAATTGTAGCGCAAAGAATTTATTATAAGGTGCAGTAACAGTATTAATTTATTGTTGATACCACTTCTAATAAAATTTAAAAAAATTTAATGATACTCCCGCACATCTGCAATTCTGAAGCTGCGTTGAAGATATTTCTAACCAACCACGAGCAAGCAGGTCACACTCAGGGTCAGCAGAAAAGCTTTAAATGCAGTCATAGGACCAGTTAATAGAACCTTAAAATAGCAATGGGTATACAAACACGATCTCGTTCGCGTAGTCATAGGTAATTCAGTGCAGAGCGGTGATTATGAATAAAATATATCGGCACGTGTCGCCAACTGCGATGCGCCACTATGACCTCTTCAAACAGACGATGCACCACGTTAAACCGGCTGTACGCGACACTAAAACCTTTGTAAAATAGTGATTTATATCCTTAAACTAGCTGTAAATAAAAGTTTCACACGTTCATAGGAATGTAACGTACCTTTATTTTGTAATAACTTTTGTTATTTAATTTTAATGAAATAATGACTAAATTTTACCTGAATATATTGAGAATTTAATCCGTAAACTAAATTACATTTACTAGTTTTGGTTTTGAAGCAATTTCAAACATACAGACAGAAATTTGTATTATTATGTATTCTCAATCCTCCAAACTTTTTTTTTGCAAGTATACATTCGATATACACTAACAATTAAGATTTAAGCTTATCAAAAAAAATCCAATAGTTATAAAATATTTTAAATATATTACATATAGTTTATTCATTTTGTATATATGTAACCAAATAATTCAAATCTTATAAGATACGAACCGCTAACGCATTGCCTAAAGACACAAAAATGTCTACCATAAAAATTGTGTTTTTTTTTTTATTTTTGCTGTCATAAAACATTACATTCTCTTTTGGAAAAAAAAACTTACGTATTGTAAGAATACTTAAAAATCCTTTTAAAGTATCTCTCTTTCCAGATTCCAAAAAATATTGTTGAATGTTTAATGTTAGCGGTTATTCACATAATTTTTTTAACATCTGATAAGATCGGACCTTTCGTTAGTCAACTCTAAGCCTTTCCAGTTAAAGCTTGACCGTATTTGAATAAAAATTCCCTCACTTAGGACGAAACGAATACCGGATTTTTTCCTCAAACTTTTACTGTTTAGGACTTGTTCTACCACAATTTGATAACGATGTTATTTTAAAGTCACTAAAAGATAAAATTATTTTCACCAATGAATAAAAAGTAAGAACTTCTAATCCAATCCAATACAATCGCCATTAAACTTTAGGTAGTTGTTGAGTATACTCAATAAAAGTCAGATACTTTAGCATAGCACATCTATTCTACAATGGGTGGCGCGTGTTTATTTACATAAAAAATATAAGAAAATCCAAACAAAAACAAATATAAAACAATACTTAGTATCTGTGCACGAAAGATTCATTACTTTAGTTAGCCTCATAAAATTACCTAAAAACGATGTACTGTTTTGCAATAAATATGGGCAAGGACAACAGGGCAAGTGTAGTAGCCTGTCGCGATCGCGTCGCTGCATTGATACAGCGCCCCGCCCCCCCTCGTGTGACAATAAGGTCTCGCCGATGAACCGTCACCGAAGACACTGCGCTTACCCTGCCTCCACCCGCGCCGCTGATTATATCAAAATTAATCGTCTTTTATTTAAATCGCATCAACCAGCAGCCTATATGCAACAGTATCCTTATGTAATCAAATAAGCTACAACATTAAAGTATTTTAATTACTTAGCGTTTATTTTAATCGCTTAATATGTGTTAGCTTCTAATAGAACAGGAGAATCATCCAGTAAGGTACACCGCGATGCGATTCTGGCGGAGTCCAATTAAAGCTTGGCTATGAGTATTTTGAATGTAAGTTGACAGAACTATGTATACAGCCAGTAATAATTAGTATCACGTAAACGAGGCTTGTCAACTGGCAGTTACGTGGTTAAAACTGACAGTCAAATTAAACTTAGATACTTTTTTAATTAAATGTTCTTTAATAACAGAGAGATTTATTTTTAAGTCAAGTGAAAGCAATCTTAAGTACATACTGTATTTAAAATCTACTCAACTAAATGATTTCTAGAATTTATACCTAGATCTTCCAGTAGGATACAAAAGGCTTTTAAAATCAATTGTCAAGGTAATAAGGTCAATAAGGTGATCAATCTCAAAGACCCCAATTTGGAATCAGGTGTAGATGGTCTCGGACAAGCATGAACATTTCGCATCAGGTGGGTTCATTTGTTGCTTCCATAACCAAAAAATGTTAATATTATCCCAAAATCAGTAGACTAGATAGAGTTGCATCCTCGTCTTATATTTAACATTACATAAAAAAACATAAACCTTTTTTTGTTTAATCTATTCTTTCTACTCTTTTTCATATTGAACATAAAACCCATTTTATTAGGAATCTACTTATAAAGAGAAAAATCAAGTTCTCCTTTAAAATATATCAGCTGTCTGGGCAGTTCCTCTCATGGGAAATAAAGAGAAATGTTCGAGTTCTAAACATATGCCAGACATGAAATCAAACACTGTACCTTATACTTTGGCTATTAGAATAGTAGAATATGCACAGTTGGTATGACGCCAACGAATAATGTAGGTAAAAAATCATGACACCTATCTCAATTTGTCTATCATACAGGTTACCTTAATACGGACTCAATTCTCTCACAAAGCCAAATATTAACTTATTACTTAACATACCTAGTAAAAATTTAAAAATAAGACTGCTTTATGATGAGAGAATAAAGTTTTTATTTATTTTTTATTTAATTTAATGAAATTCCACTTTATTATTACTTAAAAAATAAATAGGATTCTAAAGTTATATTATTATATAATGTAATCCACGTGTATACATGCTATTTTGGATTAAAGGGCAAGGGAGATATCCGAGACATTATAACTTAGTCCTCAAGGTAAGTAACACTTCTCTAGCCAATCTCATGTAAAACTAATTTTACGTGGCAACCCCAATCACGGGCGAATAGTTCTGCTGATTTCGCTAATGATTTTTGGTGTGTTTCTTATTCTTTTAACAATTACTAATACACCAAAACTAATTTAATTATAAGAGAAAAATAGAAAGTTGCACCGAAAATTTGAAAATTTAAGAACGCCTTACAATTATCAAACCTTATGTCGTTTGCCATAACTGTCAATCGTTTGACAGCGAATTCAACATTTATAGTTTTTTTTTATAGTATGGGAGTAGCAAACGAGCATGCAGTACACCTGATGGTAAGTGGCTACTGCCGCCCATGGACATCGGTAATCAATCCTAGATAAGATCAAAGTCTCACCTAAGGTTAGCCACAGATGCGTTGCTACCCCTGAGGACTGCTGGAGATGGAATGCCTCCCTTACCACACCCTTCAGACCAGAGCACAGCAGTGCATAGCACTGCTGTTATGAGGCAGAAATAGGTGTGGCGGTGGTACTTCGGTAGTCGAACCACAAAGAGTTCTACCACCTTCCTTAAAATAGGACAACGCCGGCATACTTTGTCTCGTCAGCTAGTATTAAAAATGACTACTACATAAAGTACTACTATGAAAAAATTACTGAAATATTATCATTATGCCTTACATCCTGATATCGATCATCAACATAATTATATCATTTAACCATATTCTAAGCTAAAGTATAGTCAGATATATTATACAAATATTTTATTAGATTTTACTACATCAATATAATAAATCTATGTTTTCATTTCTTTTTAAAAGTGTATAAATTCTTTTCCATGTGATTTACAAACTTTAATAGTTATATTTCTTGTTTCTAGATAAATAAATTATGTTACGAGACAAGTGACCACGACTACTACTAGTCATAAATCTAGACTAAGTATCATCCAGAACTTTTATCGCAAAAGCGGTTTCTATAAAAACGTTTCAATTTATTACTTTGCTCTACAGAACTTTAAGGACGTCGAACTTAGTTTTTAAGAAACTCCAAAAACCGAAAAATTAGATAGCAAATTTCTTACATTAAATATATCTTATGGATAAGTTTCGAAAATATAAACTATTGGGAATAATTAACAATTTTGAAATAAGCTGTAATGAGAACGTCTTAGAGAAATCTTATAATCTAATCGGTATGAGTAATTCTCTATACCACAATGCATTTTATAATTAAACATTGGACAACTATTCTCTATAACGTTGTATAATTTATATTCAGCTTAAAAGATACAAATTTAATAAGAGATTCAGATGTAAACGTTTCCCTAATTCAGCAGGTAACGAAGAAATTGTAATTAATTACAACAACAAATCTAACTAAATAAAGACTAGCCTAAATTTGACAGCAGTTCAACCAAATGATACTAGTGCAAATCTATTGCATCTCACGTATAAAAAAATCAAAACCAAAATTAAAACAAGATTTGTATGAGTCGCACGCCAACGAACATTACAAACCCCAAACTGGAATCCCCACAGCTAAATACTTATTACTAGCACGGGTAGGGGTGCAACACATTTCTATTAATATTTTATGAATTGAACGTGCAATGTACAAACCAAGCTTACGCCGCGCGGTTGCCGTCACTACTTTGCATCGGCGATGTTCAGTTTTATTTGCGGTTTATAATGGATTTTCTTTCTATATTAGACATTACTTTTGCTTCTAAATATATGAAAATATATCTTTATGGAGGGATTTGTTTTAAAATTCCGAAATGCTTCTCGTCTGCGTTGTATGTTTCGGTTTGAGAGGAGTGGTAAACCTCATATATGCGACGCGTTCCAACAGCAGAACGCTTGAGTGAAGCGTTCACAGTTAGTCCTCAGGGATTGGAAGAAGAAACTGTGTTCCAGGTAGGAGTTCGTTACTCTCGCACACGTGATTGTATGGATAACATTCAAAATTCTAAGCAAATTAAAATTGAGTAAGTAGTACTCTAATCTTAATCGATCATATGATAATTTCTCAGTTGTAACAATAAGTATATACTCATTGTTACAATTGAGAAATTATTTGCATTGTAAAAGTAAGAAAATAATATTCTCTATATAAATTGTATTATGACTTGTAATAATAATTCTATATACATAATATAGTTACATTATAACGCATATGATTAGTACATTATTAAAATGATGTTCTATATACCAGGTTATTCATAATGTTTATGTTTGTTTACGTTCCGTCACCCTTCGACAGGCCCCGTCACTCCAGGGACTGAGTCCGTCACCCGCGGCGAGAGCGCGTCACCCCAGCCCGAGGCGCGGTATCGAGGGCTACAGGCTGCATGAAATTACATAAGCTGCGCTACAATTTTTCAATCGTGTATCGCTTGGAGCGCTAACGCCTCGATCGCTCCCCAAATTGGAAATGTTTAGCAGTAATCTGCATAGTGATGAATTGCTAAGAGATTTGTAGGGAACACATTTTGTTAAATTAAAATCATTAAGTGTATAGTTTGGTAAAAATTTACCGGCTCGATAATAACCAGCAATACAAGCTTCTTCATTAGATGCTATATTAATCCTGACTTTTGTTCTGGTCGATGTCATTGTGTACTGGTCCTTGTGTGTCCACGACACCCATAATTCAAGAAATATGACAGAAACGTTATTGAACTAAATGAATATACTAGATAGACGACGAATTAAAGCGTTTTATGATTAAGAAAGACAGTCAGTCAGTACATTTCGAACCCATAAGAACCAATATGGAAGTACTCTAACTAAACTTCAACTTAACTCTATGTAAACTTAATTTATAGTTTCGCTCTTTATATGTATAACCGATTACTTTAAAGTTTTTAATATGTCCAAAAATCATCATTTTTAAAATTTTAAATACAGTATTCTGCTGACAAACGCTAACAGTATTATTTTAATTTTCTGACTGCTCAAAAAAAATGATAAATTCAAAATTTGACGTTTTGGACTTTACTTATATATTACAGACAATCACAACTCGGATATCAGCACGATTATAAAACAAAATATATTTTTTTTAGCGATTTAGAAACGTATCAGAACGTCAGTGAAGTCCTAAACGCATCAATCCGGTCGCCATACATTTTCACGGAAGGCGGAGGTGATATTTTCACCTGCAGTATTTCTAATGATACATAAATAATTAATTGGCTTAAAACGAAAAACTTTAAATCGTACATGAGTCTATTTACCATCTCCTAATATTTTATCCTACACACTGAACAAAGATTTTGCTATAAATTACACTCATGAATCAAGTTATCGCATAAGATTAGAAAAGAAGTTAATCAAGCATTTATAAATTGGTTAATACCGTAGAAAACAGAAAAAAATAATAATATAATGATAGGGCGCATATGAAACATAAGTACATATAGAGTTGACCTGAATGTTAAAAGTAATTATGAAAGCGAGGTCAATCTTATTTCCCTCGGAGACCTAAAACATTTTAAGGTGTTTTCTTGGAAAGCGGTAAATTAAAGTCTTTTTAACTCAAGTAAAAGTTAATAACAGCCTTGAGATCATGAACATACTTTTTACTATTGTTAGGATTCATTTGAGGCGACCGTAACAAACATTTTAACTCATTTATAATACAACGCAGTTCTTACCATTTTTACGGATATTAAAATAAATGTTTAAAAAGGAAAATAAGATATTAGACTCCGTAAATATTAAAGCTCTACACTCAAAAAAGAATCGGTATATAAGTTCTAGACAACGATACATTTACCTACTTACTACTTTAACATATCCTAATTGTTTATCTAATTATACATCTGAAAAATGCCGTATTGGTATTGAATTAAAAGTGAATGGAATTAAAGGCTTAATTAAATATAAAATTAAAGAATTTTAATAATAATTTTCATATGGTCGTTGAAAATTGCTTAAATCCTAACACCGTAATTCATAATCATAATGCTTAAAAACTATTTAATAAGGGAGAAATTGTTGAATGTGCCGACTGTATTATTCTGTATTTTCCGAGGATCAGCCATGATTTATGCCGGTCAACTTATTACGGAAAATTAAACACAAGGTTATAACAAAAATGTCCTCCTGTTTGTTCAGTTAACGCGAAGTTTATTTTCAGAGAATTTGCTACAAAGCGTTCTCATTTTTTATAAACAAATAACAATTTTCATAATGGAGTCGCCATTTTTCAGTCTTAATTTCTCGGCCCCTAACAGTACCGCGGCTTGAGAAAAGATTGATATATTCACTCTTTTCATTAAGTTAAATGATTAATAGTAATCCTCACCCCACTTTGTTTATGGGTTCTTTTGGATTTAAAAAATACCCTTCTGTTTAATGTCATTATAGCTGAATATTTCTCACCGTCCAAGGGATTTCATGTTTTAATTGCTATTTAGTAGCGACAATATTAAGAACAAGTACGACTTTTGAATGTTTGTAAGCGCAAAAGTTGATAATTAAATATTAAGTATTGCTGTAATCACATCCAATATCAAACCAGCATGTATATATGCAGCACATGGTAAGAATGAATTGAGAATAAATTATCTGTATAACATACTTACCTATGATATAAATATTAAGATGTATGGCACACAACAGTTATACATCCTTTTAAAGCAGAATTAGGTGTGGCGCAGTTGAACCATGGATACGAGTAGTTTCACTAGGTTTAAAATGTTTAAATTTATATTGTTTCTGTGAAAGAAAGAACTTTTTAAAAGATAATATAGGGCACTGGATAAACGAAGGTACAATAATCAGTTTTTTTAGATAGTCATTAGTTCTAGAAAGTACAAAATTACTTACCAAAAAGAAAACAATATGCTTATGAGTCATGTTAATCGAATAATTAAGTGCGGTTCAAACGTTTTGAATTTATAAGTTTATTAAGCCCATATATTTTAAAATAAAACAGAACCCATAATCCTAAAGACCGATCATTAATTTTAATACACATCAAAATGCTTTACGATGACTATGCGTTCATCATTTTTAACAACCTTCAAGTTTTCAAAACTAATACCACCCAAAGAAATTATTCTTACAATTATTATAAAAATATATACATATTATAAATATAATATGTACTGACTTACTCTGTTTTATCTAAGGATACTCTTTAATCACACACACAATCTAATTTAAATCCCGGTTCGGAACACATATTCTAATTCAATTTCGGATTATTAGTGCAGTATTTACAGTAAATTACCACCTATAGACCAATTCTTCTATAAGCAAATATTTTATACTTATAAGAAACATAAGCAAAACTAAAACAAGGCAGTACCTACTAAGAGTGGTTTAGATGGTGGTAGAACTCACTCACTCACAGAAGCACCACCGCCCCACCTATTTCTGCCTCATAACAGCAGTACTATGCGCTGCTGTGTTATGGTCTGAAGGATGTGGTAAGGGAGACATACTTTTCCGAGGCATTCCATCTTAGTCCTCAGGAGTAGCAACGCATCTGTGGCTAACCTTAGGTGAGACTTTGAACTTACCTAGGGTTGATTACAGATGTCCATGGGCGGCAGTAGCCACTTACCATCAGGTGGACTGCATGCTTGCATATAAAAAAGTAAGGAAGACGTTATTTTTATTACACATAAAGTCATGTAGATAAAGGTTCTGCCACTCAACAACATTGGACGGTAAAAATTACTACATTCCTACACTTTTGTCTTATGAGACATTTGTAATTAAAAAATAACATTCTACCCATAATATAAAGTAAGTAATGTTTAAATAATTTTTATAATTAATGACCACTGTCCAATAAAAATGAGTTTCATGAATACCAAAAATAATATCGATATTTCATTGCAAAATGTTAGTGTGTACTTAAATGTACCCGAATCACGTATTTGAGTGTTATAGTGGAAATAATCGCACTGATTTGGTTATTCTAGTTATCGTATTTTAATTTGGTTTGCTTGAAGTAAGTTATCACTGCTAGATATATTTGTTTGAAATACTAAGATGAGTGCCTAAGTGCATATTGTGTGTGTCCATGGCACCCACGGCAAAAAAAAAGTGCGTGTGTACAATTCAGACACAGCAAAAGTGAAATTTTATAATAATAAATAATAAAACATTTCCGAGCATAATGGTATTAGACTTATGCTTTTTCAAAACTTGATTAAGTAGGTAAACACTGCAGCATTTGAGCTTTTATACAAGCTCTTATACGAAACAAAATCGTTAGTGTGATTCAGGATGGGGTACAATGCATTTTCCTTTATTGAGTTTCAAATCACACCGGTTCTAAAGAAGTTTCAAATTCGAAAAGAAAGCTTCAAAAATCCTAGTGCTTTCAGTGTAGAAACACACCCACACTTTGTACACTCATAGCCCCACACTAGGATTTTCTCCTGTGTCGTGGGTACCATGGACACACAAAGACGAATACACAAACACCCAGACCCAGAACAGAATCTAAACTCATCATTCAGATATCTGGTCTGGCCGGGAATCGAACCCGGAACCCAATTACACAAGAAAGCGTTATTATTATATTTAACTAAAATCAGTACTTATCTCTATCCTATTTTACTATCGTATTAAAACTCTGGAACGCCAACAAAAGTCATTCAATCGAAGATTAATAGCAACAGACAGCGTTGGGACGGAAGTGGCTTCTCATGTACCCACAAAGGGGAAGCTGTAATGTGATCAATGATCATTATTTCGCTGAATCCGACAATTAATTGAGACCGTTTATAATATACTAGCTTTAGTCGCGTGGTTGGCAACATCTGACACTACGTAGTAAAAGTAATCAAAGTAACTTTTGTAGGTTTAGGTTCCAACCTAAAAAAGTAAGGACACTTCAATCAATCTTCATGTCATTTTACACAGTTAAGTCTATTAGAACACCATCCTGACACAAAATCTATAGGTTTTTTCTACGCAAAATTCTAGACTTCAAACTCGAGTGTCACTTATTACAAATTGATTTTAATAATTCATAAACAATAGCAAACATGTACGCATGATATCACCAAAGTTTCATCGCTATCAGTTAAAAACACACTTTTAGCGAGGTGCGATATCAAATAGACCCGCAACTGATGGATACCTGGCTCACCAGGTTAACCCATTATCAGCATTGTATCTAAATAGTATTGTACTTCTTGATGTAAAATAGTCATCGACGTCATAGTATGGACACTTGCAACACCAGAGTACAGAGAGGTTTTTTGCACCTTTCTTGAAGAACGCCATCTCAGGAGAAAGTTCATTCCACATCTTGCACGCTTGTAGTAAAAAGAGTCAATGTAGTATGGAACTAAGAACGTATAAAGTGTAGAATTTGTTTATTACTTAAAATAAAATTAAATGAAATGTGCTTAAAATTCTCCCATTGCACCAAGTAAAAGCTTATAACTACACCACAATATAACTTTATTTACATAGTACTATCCATACATAGTATACAGACACTTTGTAGTTTTATATCTTAAGGCGTAAGCAGTTTATTACGCAGTTCACTTCCTTCGCCCTTAAATAAGTCGATAGAGTCTGCACGTCGGCAGCTGCTCGTGCCAATCAAATTAAGGGCGATTATCGTGTGATCGACCGATCGCTAAACGATCCTTCATGTAGCCAATCTACGGATTAAATTCTTTTACGCGATTACTACGGGGATTTCAACATAATCGCCTTTTAATATACTGTTCCCTTTGACGTATTTTCTATCAAATTATGACCATATTTCCTTTCATGTGGACATATTTGTTAGTAAAGCCATAGTTAAGTACTAGAATAGCGTTAGTCTAGTATATTTTTTTCCTCCAACGCTGAAATAAATCTTTATTCGTTAAGATTTATCGTTTTCATGGAAGGAAGCTTTCATGATGAAACATCAATCCAAGAGCCACCAAACATTCGGATCAAGCGTTTTACGCTTGGCGTTTCTAGTAACAGCGTTAAACATTTCAAATTCAAATTCAAAATTAAATTCGTTAATTTTTGCAAAATAAAACAAATCTACGTGTCTATCTCAGTAAGGTCACGAAATATCGGTCCAAACTGTAGCTAAATTAGCCCAAATTCGCTCAACGCTGACATGACGCTTTGAGCACAAAGCGAATAATTTCTAGCCCTCCGGTAAGAGTTTTCGCATATTAAGTAAGAGCGTTGATGTTGGTAAATAGCATCAACGATCCTAATCGTAGCAACGGCCGACGATGGCCTTGATATTCTGAAATGAAACCCGTACCGTGCCGTGAAATTGGTTGGTTACGAAGCAATATTTTAAATTATCTTCTAAAACATTTTTTTCGTACAATTAATTAATATATCAGCACATCTTCGCGCTCTAAATTGACAAAATGGTAAACACAATAGGTACCTATAAAATGTATGTAAGTACAGGTTGATATAATAATAGGTACTTATGCTTAGCCTAGGTAATATGCTCAATGAAAAACGTTTTTAAAATTGTACAGCTAACTATCACTGCGAAATTTCGTAAGAAAAGAATTATTTGAATAGCGCTAAGAAAAATACTTTTTAAACGTACCGTAGCTGTTTATAGAAATACGTAATTATAATCTTAGGCTTCAAAATTACTCCGAGTAGCGCTAAAACGCGCTTAGCTCGAGGACGGGATCTTAACATTTTTAGACTAGGCACTTATAAGTCATTTAGCATTCAGCACTTAGACAACAATGCATTCAAACGAACAAAGACAAGGAGTCCTAAAGACTAGTTTCATTAATTGACGTGCCGATTATCGTTTTAAGTAGCTGGGGAGTATCCGACGCTGAGTAAATCATACGTCATCAAAGCGCAAAGTGCTTACGAAATCGTCTCTTCACACCTTTAGTCCCCCGTCTGATTAGACCCTAAAGTATGGTTAATAATCCCGGGCTTATGTTCTGAAAAAGGAAAATGTTTTAAAAAGTCCCCAGGAATAGCATTTACGGAAAGCGTTTCTCCCGAGGGTTTTCACATTTATAAAATCAAGTACTCGTCTGTCTAAAATGGCGGACATTTGGAGAATACGACGTTCCACGTATAATTATTCAACAACCTCCTTGTAAAATGATTATGGTAACATAATATGAAGCTAATAAATATTTTGGTAATACTATGTTATTATCTTTGTACATCGTTACCGTTGCATAGTGTTTCCGTCAGTATATTCATTATTTTACTTTAGCACAAATGCAACCACAGTTAAATATAATGAAATGAATTTAATTTCTTGAAATAGGTATAAAGGAACGAGCCCAAACCACGTGACCTGTTTTGAGTGGTGACCATCCGTAGTATATAAGCAGACCCTACCTCCCCCACCAGTTTTACATAAGTACAAGTCTCAATATTTTTGTGGTTAAAAAACGCAACATTTTGATTACGTGACGAAAACAAAAACTCCACTCATTCTCCCTGTGACCAAGCGTGCTATTTAGAAGAACTGACCAAGTCAAATCTAACCTACTTTACGATCTCACATTTTTAAATAACAGCAATTGTTACAGGTATCCACTAAAGCAGAGAAATAGAGTTTAATTCTTGTCTGTTCATAATGTTATTTTTTTCCTATAAATACATATTTGGATTTTACATAGAACTTAGCCCTCATTTAGATCTCCATTTTTTGCGGTGAAGCCCACAGCCAAGCATAATTGTTATATTGAACTTGGCTCTCCTTTTTTGCATTTATGTTTTTTTCTCATTTATTTATGGGATAGTGGGTATATTCAGAATTGCTTTCTCCGGATACTATCCTACAAAGTACATCATATGTGAGTGGTGCTGGCTTCAATTTGCACCGGATCTTTGCGTCTCGGGCGAATTAGTGGTAGACAGACTAAAGCCTTTTATTTCGGTTCCTTGGTCGCTTTGTTTCGGTGATTAGTCGCAATTATTGGCGGCCAACGGCGCACATGTGGTCATTTCAGTAATTGCCTTTGTATCTCCACCGAGTTGATATATTACATCAATATTTTTGTATCCTAGAGATTTACTGTAAGCACCCGCTAATAGGCTTCTGCCAATATGGGAAATGTTATTCTTTCGCTCCTTCTTACTTAATATTATTCTGACCTGTATTTATTTCAGAGAAATGGAACATTTTATTATGGACAAAATATGAATTATGAATCTAAATTACCTAATAAAATAGGTAATCCAACCTAATATCAAAAACGCATCAACCTTAATACTTAGCCCAAATGTTCGCGATCTATTGTCTGTTTGCGTATATTTAAGCCTGTCATAGTCTAGGGCTAGTCAAGCGCAGATTGGAAGACCTTTAACATTTCTGAGAATTTTATTATAAAAACACTCAGGTATGCAGGTAGTCACGATGTTTTCCTTCATCCTTTAAGTGATACGAACATAGAAAAGTCAGAAAAGCGTGGCGTGGTCGAACGTTGATATATTGATTGATTACAGACGTTCATGAAGGATAGCACTACTTACCATAGTATGGACAGCATACGGATGGCTTTTTCATTTACATAAAAATATTACCTTGCCTAACGTATTAAGCGAACGAACTTTCATATTGTATTAGTAGACCTATCGAACAGTAATGGAATGACTTTTATGGTATATGAAAATCGTACATTTTATATGATTGAAGCAGCCAACAAGCATGCAGTCCATCTGATGGTAAGTGGCTACGACCACCTATGGACATCTGTAAGAAACAGAACAGGGTTTCTACCTGAAGTCAATCACAGATGCGTTGATGCTCCCGAGGACTAAGATGGTCCGTCCACCGAAACGTAGGAGCTGCTTCACGCTGGAAATAGATAGCGATGGTACCTCCCCGGTCGAATTACACTCGTTTTACCACTTTCCACAGCATCAACGACGGAATAAAAGATATAGATGTCATTTATATATGTTTACATACAAGGTGGAAAGAAAGTTGACATAGGTCAAGGCTTCTTCAGGTAACCTTCACTAGTTCGCCCCTAATTAAGCTGTTTCGCCAACATCGCACTCTGAAATAGACTGTGCATGTGTGCATATATCTATGTACACAAGTATACAATATTTCCTTCGTGTACCTCATTACTGAGTATCACGGTTGGCCAAAGGGCTTAACAAGAAAATACTCTTGTAAGAGCTTTTTTCTATTGTACTACATAAGAGCATCAACATCGGTATCCATGTTGTTACTTTTATTTTTACTTAGAAAGCTAAGATATTTTCTTTAAAAAGCCATTATTCTACTTAATTTTCAGACTTTTCTTCGTCTTTTTGTTTGGTTGTTTATTTATTTTTGTTTTAGAAGTTTTAGACATTATCACGCAGCTCCTCTTTGTCACACTTTTATCCAAAATAGGAAAGAGTACGAAGATACTTACAGTTGTAGTTGTAATCTGCGATGACAAAATCTTCATAATGGATTTAGATACAGAACGAACGTCGTTCTGTGTACGATTGCTTGCTCATATTTTTGCATCGCACCAATGACATAGAATCCTTAAAACGAATGAGCCTGGATTAATATTTTTAAATCATAGAACGGTTCAAATCAATTATGTAGGTCAAAGGTCATTGCTCCAATCAACTACTGTTACTGTGAAATTCTAGATATTGCAGACGAAAAGTAATTTACTCGTCGAACGCCTTGTATAAAACTAAAAAACTTATAGAACTGAAACAGTCCGAGATTAATCAGATCGCTCTTAATACGACTCTGTCGAGCGTCGTCGTCATTTTCTTTGATGACAGATCTAGTTCAACTTTTTATCTCAAATTGTGCTTGGTCTCATATTTCCTTTGAAGCATTTATTGATTTTAATATCCGTTTGAAACATGTAATTATATGGAGCAACGGAAAGAAGTATATTTTTATTTTTCATTCTTAATTTCTCCGTAAAACGACCACAAACTAGACATCACCCAACACTGAATACAAATACCAGAGTTTGGTTTTTTTCTTTATCATATAAGTGTCTGAGCAGGGATTGAACATGAGGCAATATCCTGACCGAATGGTATGTTAACGGTTTTGTTTTTTTTTTCAGAATTTCTATAATTTATTTAAAACAACAAAATAACATTTAAAAATCATGACTTTCTTATCGCAAATCGTAAACTTAGATGCATAACATGTATATATGTAATATCCATCACACGTAACTATTGTACAGATCTGAATAGCGCTCGCGTTCAAAGCACACGTAACAAAGAAAACCATCGTATCTATAAATGTGAGAACAGTTACTTTATTAATATCATTCGGAATCCTTATTCGTAACTTACGCAGCAATTGCCGTTTTTTTTTCTCCTAGCTTATTTATAAACCTTTAACCCTTACCTAACCTTAACAAAGAAGACATGGAGTAGAAATATCAAATCAGGCTATGACGTACCTAAAGCAGAAAAGACTTTTTAGACATATTTTTAATACTTTACAATAAAACATACAAACGATATAACATTATTTAAGTCGAGTACAAACACAAGTATGAATCGACATAGTCTAAGCTAGAACATATTCTACGTTTTCGTTACTCGTAAACTCAAAGTCACTTTCGTAGTTTCTAATTAGCGCACAAAAATAGTATAACTTTACAAAACACTATCTTTGGTAACAAACGCGTTATATTTCTCCACCAGGAATAATTGCTGTTACTTCCTCAGATCTGCTTAAACAAATTAATAAATCTATCTACCTGATTCTGAGAGTCATAATATTCAGTATTATTATTATTAAACTAAAGCAGCAAACGAGCATGCAGTCCACCTGATGGTAAGTGGTTACTACCGCCCATGGACATCCGTACATGACATGAGGTTACCTCATATAGAACAGGGGTTCTATCTGAAATCAGTACATTCATTCAAGAAATGTGTTGTGTTGTAGTTTCTTTTGTCGCTTGCCCATTGCGAGAACACATTGCAAAATAGTGGCAGTGAAGTAAGGACTATCATAAATGCTTTGCTCAGCGAAAAGCCAAATTGAAATGTTTCTCGTAAGAGTATATTCCTTTACCACACTTCTTAAACCAGAATCCAGTAGCGCTCAACACTACTGATGTTAAGCAAAAATAAGTGTTTGTATGTATTTAGGACTATCTTCCCAACTATATGACTTTCACACAACGCAAAGGGAAGATTATCAAATTGGCATTTATATGGACAACCGAATTAAGTTGCGTACATCATCCCCTCGAAGCGCTTAGCTTATTCAAATGACTTACCTATCCGTTTCCCAACACTTAGGTGGCGCAACGTTTTCATTGCACGTTTTGTTCTTTTGAATATTCAAATTCGGGGTGACAACTGGTAATGGTTAGTTAGTTTAGAAATGGGTTCGGGACCGCTAAGAACATTAATCGTACACGTATCGCGTTACGTGTTGCTTGAGTATCTAAAACGTGATCACAATATTGATTCAAATGGAGAACTTTAGTTTGTAATAGTAATGTTATGCTGAGTTGGGAGGATTAACTTTGCATAACTTTACTGTTCAAGTAAAGTAACATACATATATGTATAGTAGATACTGTAATTAGATACTCATAATACTCTTTTTCTGTGTTAGTATAGCTATCATTGGACTAAATTGTCTTTGTACGAGACTGCAGTACTATTTAAGGTCAGTTATAGATGTCAATGGAATGCAGTAACCTCTACATCCGTGAACTGAAAACATGGTTGCTGGTTTCGTGAAAAATAACGTGGAAAGAGAAAAAACGGGCAAGTGGATTATTATTATAATCAACGACACTTCATTGCTCTACTCTTTTTCACTGGTCTCCTCTTATAATGAAGTTAGGCCATAGTCCACCAAGGTTACAAAGAACTGAATGGTATACTCAAATAATGTGCGTAAAATTGTAAACAATTCACTGATAGTATTATAAATTTATTCTGAAATTATCACTTCTTAAATCCTTCAATATCATAAATGTATGTATGATATTATAGCAGTAATCTGTATGCTAGTAATACCTTGAATTACATTGTTTCATTTATAATTGGATGCGGACGTTCAATTACTGTTGCAGTTTCAGTTTAACATCAGGTGCAGTGTTCTCGTTTGACAAGCTTAGTTAACGAATAACATGGTACACCATTATTTTAATCTATTTGTACTTTTCAGTAAAATTTTCTATATTTTAACGAGGAATGTGATTTAATTTAATTTAATGCGCACTTTAATTTTAAGAAAAAAAATATACATATATATTTTATAAATTTGTCCTGTTAGCAATAATTTTTGTTAATTCATGTTTTACTTGTAGGAACAATGTACCTACATTTAGTTTTTCTCGAGAAACGTACATCTTAAAGGCAGAGATAGCGGGAAATAGTCAAACATCGGCACTAAATAAACATCTGAAGGAAAGGGTCCTAATATGATTACGATGTTAGTACAAAAATAACATGACACGACGTTTCCAACATTTATTCAGCTGGTTTATTTTTCACGCATACATTTTTAATAAACACGGCACAAAATCTGTCCTAAAAACTTACTAAAGACATTCATTTACGGTGAAGCAAAATATGAAGGTTTTTTAAAAATTTGCTCGAGCGTAACTATATGTCAGCGGAAAAAAGAAAAACATTTCAAAATTCTAGAAAACGCGAAATAGCCTGTAGCAGCCGGGTACAGTCATCATTTCGTACATTGACGCGAACACAACAGTAAACAACATACGTAACCTTACCTGAATGCCGTAGCGATGCCTCGATACCGATAGTATGTACTACCACCAATCATGCACTCAGCGTTATCACACAATACTCTACAATGTTTATCACTGTTTGTCTCTAACAAGAACAGCAACTAGAACGTTTGTTTTCGTGACGACACGGCAGTCACGAGATAACCTTACGGCCGCTGCGGGGTGACTGTTAGTGACACTCAGACCTACGGGTTCACCCCGATGACGTCACCATAGACCAATGGGGTGAGATATTGTACGCAGGCGCGCCGCGCCAGCCACCACGGCGCCTGTTCTCGACTACGCAGCGACAACGTCGCAACACAGCTACGAGCTATATACATTGCAACTTTACCGAGGTCCGATTTCCAGTTTATCGCATACAAGCATCGTTGTATAACTACCAAACCGTTAACGCGCATCTCGATGTTTATGCTCCTAGTGAAGTGTACTTCTGGGAGTGACAGCTTTGAGAGCGCCCCCGATGGGCTTTTCAAAGGACCAGCGCCACCATTCTTTTTGCGTCTGTGGATGTGCCGCGCTTTAAAAATAATTGAGACGCCCGGTATATGATTTAATTTGCCCTTTGCAGGACCGCGGTGGGGAATGATATTTGTGTGCTTAAATACCAGTAGCAGCGGGGGATTAATTATGCTGTAACTGTAAAGTTAAATATAAACGAATAAACATATTCGACATTATACGTGACTCTTAAATGAATTATTTCGAACGGGTAAAAATACGTAGTACGTTTCGGCTGTGCTAATGTAAGATAGAATCTCATTAGATGTTAAAATTGGAAACATGGATACATCACACTTATTTGTGCAATATGCCCAGTGCTAATCTTCCGTCGAAACATTGATGGATGGCCTGCTCCTGAGATCGGATTGTAATCTGGCGCGCACTTTTTCATACTCGATCACGTCACCCGGGACCCGTCGCGCCGCCGAAGGTTTTAATTTGCCATCCGTCTTACAACAATAGGCCTAAAGAACCTAGCTCCGTCCTATGCCTTGCTAGAAAACTTTTAATCCGTACTTTCTGTGTATGTTGACAGGCGCACAAAAGGTGTTTTCTATTCTTTGTTAGGAAAGCTTTTAATTCGTGCATTCTTGTATGTTGTCTGATATCACAAAAGATATCAAGCGAAAAGAAAAGAATTTTTCAGTTAAAAATACTTTCGTTTTTTATGGAGATGTACGTAGTCGCTCGAATAATATATTCATGGGTTAAGCTAAAACTATGCATAGAGAAAGTAACTACAGCGATGTTTGCATGATTTTATCATAGTAAAAGACGAACGGTTTTCAAATTTCATCATAACTTCATACATAGATCGAATATTTGAATATGGGCCAAAAATTATCGTATTCACGAAGAAATAAGGCGATTGATATCTGCAAATGAGAATAAAGAACCGAAATAACTTATCGAATTAGGTGAAAAGTCTTGTCTTTTGGTGCCAAGAATTGTATCGGATAGCCTTGCCACTCGATATGAAAACTTGAAATAGGTACTACAGTACAGATGTATCTCCGTGTGCCAAATTGCATTACCTGCTTTGTCTGACGTCAGTTATGTAACACTTTACAACACATGTTTATGAAGTTGTTTAAATCAAGGATTTGCAATGCCTAGATAGAAATTGATATAATAGACATTGCCTATACTCCACAACATTACTTTTTTATAAGATGGAAGTAGCAAACGAGCATGCAGTCCATTTAATGGTAAGTGGCCACTGCCAACCATGAACATTTGTTATCAACCCCAGATAAGATCAGTTTTTACCTGAAGTTAGCGTCAGATGCATCCCTGAGGACTAACTTGGAACGCCTAGTATAAGTATATACCACACCTTTCAGATCAGAATACATTACACTGTTATTAGGCAGAAACAAGTGTGGCCGAGGTGCTTCCGGAGTAGTTCACACAAACTTCTTCCGGGTAGCACTCTTTGTGGTTCAAACAAAGAGTTCTGCCACCTTCGTGAGTTATAATACCTCACAACGTCGAACAATTACAGGTTAGATTCAGATTTTATACCATCTATTTTAAATTACAGTCAAGGAAAATTATAAGAAAAAAAACTATTTTACATAGACTACAAAGCAAATATCTATAGAACACCACTCCTTTGTCTTGTCCTGAAAAACATTCTCGGGAAGGTTTTTCAGAAGGTCGTTACCGATAATATTTGGCTCTCGGCTGAAGCTGTCTGCTGGAGGCTGTGATTTATCGTCGCGATAACTGTCGTCGACGTCATAACTCAAATGACGACAAAAACTCGACGCGACGCGGCGATAAGTGAGACATAATTGTTTACACTGCAGATACTAGACAAAATAGCGATGAACTAATTTCCTAAAGTATAGTTACGTAACTACTATTTTGCGGGTAAACTTTAGGAAATGAGCCTTTTGTTATTAGGCATCTATAGCAATAACTAACAACAATCGAGCTAAATACCTTATTCATTAGTCTCGCGTCAAAGTGTATTGTTAACAATAACAGTTGTACATGAAACAATTAAGTGGGTCATTTCCAATAATCTTAAGCTAAGCTTCGCCAATATCTAAGCTATAAGAGAGAATTAAGTCTTTTTATATTTAAACTAGCTGTGCCCCACATTTTCATCCTTTTCTACATAAGAAAAAAAGCAAAGTAACATGATTATTGTGAGACACAATGAATATGATTATTTTTCAGTTTTACTTTAGATACATATAACCAATGAGCCTGAAGCTATAAATATCAAAATAAGTCATCTAAAGACAATTACATTGACATAACTAGACTGACACACATTATGTAGATTACCCTTACAAATAAGAAAATAGGGGTAAACTGAACAAGCAAAACTGAAAATTGACGTCATAAGTCACACAACGACGAAAGTCGATATCTAAGAGAAATATAATTGTATACTTAGCATTTTAACTATTGCACCCCTAACAACGTAATTTCTAGTTGCTTCTCGACAATTTTATATTGAAATACGACTGAACGTCAATAGTTACGGATTATGTTTATCGAAGCATATTAATTTAGAATATTTAAGCTTCCGACTATATAAGCAGTCTAACGGTGTAAATATACTCGTATTTTTTTAAATATGGAAGTATCAAACGAGCGTGCAGTCCACCAGGTGGTAAGTGGCCACTGCCGCCCATGGACACCTGTAATCAACCCCAGGTAAGATCAGGACTTACCTATGGTTAGCCGTAGGTGCATTGCTACCCCTGAGGACTTAATCGGAATTACTCCAATAAATATATCTCCCTTACCACACCCTTCATACCAGAACACATTGCTGTTATTAGGCAGAAATAGATGTGGCAGTGGTGCTTCCGGAGTCGAACCACAAAAAGTTCCACCACCTTTTCTACCACAAAGAGTTCGTAAAATGTAGATTGTTACATTTAATTTCATTTGTAAACACCTATTTCTGCATAATAACAGCAGTGTTATGAGCTGTCCGATCCGTTCTGGTCCGAAGGGTGTGGTAAGGGAAACATACTTATCCGAGGCGTTCAACGCAACGAAAGCAACGCATCTGTCTTATCTTAGGTAAGTCTCTGATCTGATCTATGGGATCGATTACAGATGTCCATCGACGGTAGTGGCCACTTACCATTAGATGGTCTGCTTGTTTGTTTGCTACTTTTATATTATAAAAAAAGTTTTCGGCCATATCTTGCAATGTAACTTTAAAATGATGAGCGAAAACGTAAACAACGATTGTTTTGAGGAAATAATAAACTCGTACTCAGGTCACAGATATAAATATCACGCACGCACACTTTTACGCTTCGTATATTTAATACCTGTGGTTATTGACGATACTAATATTTTCACGGTAGAAATAGGTGTAGCGGTGGTACTTCCCCGGTCGAACTATACTGATTCTACCTGTTAATTTCTTGTTGAATTTGAGGAAACGTAATAAACTCGTAGTAAACTCGTAGTAAACTCGTACTACGAGTTTATCTTGCTTCCTCCAAACAATCATTATTTACGTTTTTTCCCGCACACGTTATTTTTTTCGTCTTTGGTCATACCTTGCAATGTACTTAAACGTAAACCTAAACGTAAACAATGAATGTTTAT